>ABLG01000021.1:0-167698 GCA_000172435.1 Meloidogyne hapla | reverse complement strand
CGATGGGCCTTTTAACCTTGGGCCTTTTAAACCTTGGGCCTTTTAAACCTTGGGCGTTTTAAATCTTGGGTCTTTTAAACCTTGGTCCTTTTAAACCTTGGGCCTTTTAAATCCTTGGGCCTTTTAAACCTTGGGTGTTTTAAACCTTGGGCCTTTTAAACCTTGGGCCTTTTAAACCTTGGTCCTTTTAAATCTTGGGCGTTTTAAACCTTGGGCCTTTTAAATCTTGGGCCTTTTAAATCTTGGGCCTTTTAAACCTTGGTCCTTTTAAACCTTGGGCCTTTTAAACCTTGGGCCTTTTAAACCTTGGGCCTTTTAAACCTTGGGCCTTTTAAACCTTGGGCGTTTTAAATCTTGGGTCTTTTAAATCTTGGGCCTTTTAAATCTTGGGCCTTTTAAATCTTGGGCCTTTTAAACCTTGGTCCTTTTAAATCTTGGGCCTTTTAAACCTTGGTCCTTTTAAACCTTGGGCCTTTTAAACCTTGGGCGTTTTAAATCTTGGGTCTTTTAAATCTTGGGCCTTTTAAACCTTGGGCCTTTTAAACCTTGGGCGTTTTAAATCTTGGGTCTTTTAAACCTTGGTCCTTTTAAACCTTGGGCCTTTTAAATCCTTGGGCCTTTTAAACCTTGGGTGTTTTAAACCTTGGGCCTTTTAAACCTTGGGCCTTTTAAACCTTGGTCCTTTTAAATCTTGGGCGTTTTAAACCTTGGGCCTTTTAAATCTTGGGCCTTTTAAATCTTGGGCCTTTTAAACCTTGGTCCTTTTAAACCTTGGGCCTTTTAAACCTTGGGCGTTTTAAATCTTGGGTCTTTTAAATCTTGGGCCTTTTAAACCTTGGGCCTTTTAAACCTTGGGCCTTTTAAACCTTGGGCCTTTTAAACCTTGGGCCTTTTAAACCTTGGGTCTTTTAAACCTTGGGTCTTTTAAACAATGCAAATCCTTGCTTTGTTTCAGAAATTACTAGTTTGTATTGTAAGTGAATTGTACTGGTGATGGGAAAACAAAATTTAGAAGCTAAAGTTCGTCAATGAAAATTTTACTTTAGACATTATTCCCTAAATTATTCCAATTAATATATGAAATCAACTCGTTTTGTCTTGAAAATTCTCTTAGGATACATATGTAAAATGGCAAATTTATATAATAATAATGTTACGATTTTCGCATGTTTTGATTTTAGCACGCATTGATTTTGGTAGCCATAAGCTTTCGCAGGTTTTAAATTTCAGCACGCATTGATTTTTGCGGGAATAAGCTTTCGATCAGGTTTTAATTTTAGCACGCATTGATTTATGTAGCCATAAGCTTTCGCAGGTTTTAATTTCAGCACGCATTGATTTTGCTAGCCATAAGCTTTCGTAAGTTTTAATTTCAGCACGCATTGATTTAGGTAGCCATAAGCTTTAGTAGGTTTTAATTTCAGCACGCATTGATTTTGGTAGCCATAAGCTTTCGCAGGTTTTGATTTTAGCCGTCATTGATTTTGGTAGCCATAAGCTTTCGCAGTTTTTAATTTCAGCAAAAAATTGATTATTGCAGGAATAAGCTTTTGTAGGTTTTAATTTCAGCACAAATTGATTTGGTAGGGATAAGCTTTCGTAGCTTTTGATTTTAGCACGCATTGATTTTTGCATCCATAAGCTTTCGTAGCTTTTGATTTTAGCACGCATTAATTTTTGCACCCATAAGCTTTCGTAGCTTTTAACTTTAGCAGGTATCGATTTTGGCACGTATAAGCTTTCGCAGTGTTTGATTTTAGCAGGTATTGATTATGGCACGCATAAGCTTTCGCAGGGTTTGATTTTGGCACGTATAAAGTTATGAAGGGTTTGATTTTATCAGGTATTGATTATGGCACGCATAAGCCTTCGCAGGTTTTGATTTTCATACATTGATTTTGGCACTATAAGCTTTATTAATTTTTGATTTTGGCACGCATAGGCTTCATTAAGCATAAATGCAATATGTACGCTTAATGAAGCAATGTACAAAAATAACTGCAATGTACACAAATAACTAAAGAAAATATGCAAAATTATATGTGGCGCAAGGAATTTTTACAGATCATTCAAATCAGCATGTTAAAAAAGGAACTCTCCAGCTTAAGCATATGAACTCTTCAGAAAAAAATGAACCAGAAGATGAAGTCTCCAGCTTAAGTCTAAATAGTTTCCAAGTTGACATTTTTGTGGAAAACAGGAAAAAATATGTTTAGCGCGGAAGTGCCTAAACTTTTATTCAAAAGATACATTGATATATAATAGCTCATTCAAATCAGCATTGTTAGAAGTACAAAGTTTCTAAAGATGAACTCTCCAAAGTAAGTTTATGCAAAGTTGACAAATCACATTTATGCGTACACAAGCTGACTGGCGCGAAAATTCATAATCTCTTATTGCAAAGATTTACAAATAGCTCATTCAAAGCAGCATTTTTGGAAGTAGAAGATAACCAAAGATGAACTCTCGTGCTTAAGTTTACGCGCTAGTTGTAAGTTCGCAAAAAAATATGCAAATAACTTGTCGCAAAAATTGAACAAGTTTTAGTCGCATTTTACTAATACTAGTGTAACTATGTCACCCAACTTCCCCAGCCTCCCCCAAGACTACCAAGACAATTAAATAATAAACAAATAAAAAAATAAAACAAATATAAAAATGAAAAACTTTACAACACAGCCTCACCATTCAGCAGAGTGAATGGCGCCAAATTGCTCCATCGGAATTAACAACCACCACCCACTTGCTGCATCTACACAAGTTGGCCTCCATTTTCTGCATCTCCACAAGCTGGCCACCACTTGCTTCATCTGCTCAAGTTGGCCACCAGATGGCAATTTGCTCTTCAATATCCATTGGAACATATTGACCCTTTACAAATTTATTTTTTAATTATAAAGGGAATTTAGAAAAAATCTGTATGAGCTCAGCGATCACTGTAGTGCTGGAGATCCTACAAACACTACAAGGAACTTTGGCAAGGTCGCCGCCAGCCATGACAGTTGGTGGTTGATAGTTAATACCGACCTAAATTGAGAGGAAATTCAAAAAAATCTGAATGATAGGGCCTATGAGAAACTCTTTTTGAAAGAAAATCTCATCCAAAACCTCTTCCCCAAAAAACCTAAAATCAAACCTTAAAACCTTTCGGACACCAATCCACAAACACCAATCCAAAAATTTGCGGAAGCTCCAGCATGTCCAAATTGTACATCAGAAATTATATGATCAGCACAAGTTCCTATACACCAGGCGATCAATGGTTTGGTGATTCTTTTTGACTCGAGTGCTTCAGCTATTTTATATTTTTCTTCTCCTCCTAGTTCGCCAAGTAGAACTAGCATTTTAACTCTTTAAATTTGAATCATAAAGATAAAATTGAAAATATAAATCAAACCTGGGATCATCTTGAAAACGTAAAATATTATCAGTAAATGTTGATCCAGGATAACGATCACCACCAATAGCTATTCCTTCAAAAACGCCATCAGTATTGTGTGCAAGAATATTGTTCAGCTTGAATTAAAAAATCAGTGTTTTAAATATTATTTCAAAAAACCTCATTAGACATTCCACCAGAACGAGAAATCCAGGTTTAATACCAGCAACTGTTCCAGGTTTAATACCAGCAACTGTTGCAGGTCCAATTATAACAACACCCTTTTCACGTGCAATCTTAAAATTTAAAACAAACAATTAAATTTATTCAAATATTTAGTCAAAACCTTGATCAATTTTCTTGTTTGATTTTCAGGTACTCCTTCAGCTATAATTGCAATGACTTTGATTTGGTGGGAGAATTGAAGAGCCTCCACAACTGTGTCAAACACAGAACGCATAGAAGCAAAAGTAATCATTACAGAAGCATCTGGGTGTGAACGAAAAGCCTTTTCCATAGATTTGTAAGCAGGAACAAGCAATTCATTTTGACCAAAGTAGAATTTTTGTTTATGATCTCCAGTAAAAGGATAAGTTGATGCAGAAACAGAAGGACATTCGCGACGACAAACGTAATCGAAGTCCATCATTCCCTAAAGATCAAATCAATTAAAATAAAAAATTTAAAAAATAACCTGAATAGCTCGTTTCTGTTGCTCCCAAATAATCGCTTTTGTATCATTTTCAAAAAGACTTTGAATTTTTTGAGAAATTTCATTGCCAGTCATTTTAGTGTTTGCGTCATTTCATTATTTCTTACACATCAATTTGATTTATTCTTCATTGAGGAATCGGTAGTATAGTTTGTGAAGTAGAAGAATCACTTTTTTCAGCCTTTAAAAACAAAAATTATAAAATTATTTAAATTGGTTTTACATGTCCAGGAGTCAGCAGAAATTGTCCCGTAGTACGTCTCAATACCATTTATAATTCCCTAAAATGAAAAAATAAAAAATCTTAATACTTAAAGAAAAACCTTGAAAGTTGCTGCAACGTTAGTAAAATTTGCAATAGATCCACCAATTATCAAAACTTTCCCTTTGGGGTGTGGAATGCCCTCAGTCATTATCGAAAGAATTGTCTTCGCATATTCGAAAGTTTGTGACTCGCTTGGGTCACCTGAATATTCTCCATAATTGCCAATTCTCATGATATGCCTTCTCTGCAGAGATTACTGGCCCATAAGTAGCGAGTGGAAAGTGGATGCGTGTATACGGCACGAGATTGGTCTAAAAAAAATTGAGATTAAATGTTTTGAGAAAGTGAGGGAAGATCGAAAGATGAAAGAACCGGAAACTTAGACCCCCATAGGATTGGGGAAGCAGATTTATAAGTAAATAAAGACCCGAACCGCCGATCCGCTCGTTTGGATTAGATAAAGAAGTGACCGGAAACCTAATCAGAGGTCTTTGCCAGACTAAACTTATCGCCGGTTGACCTAATGTTTAAACGAAAAATAAAGAACCTGAAATTCAGCGAGATCAACGTTCAAAGCACCATCAAAACGGAGAGAAGCCGTAATAGAAGAGACGACCTTAAAGAGATCGAAAGATTATTTAGTCGAATAAAAAGTAAAAGAGAAACCTGCGAGATGAGACGATTAATATTCGAGTAGGAATGGCGCTCAACATCCAACTTGCGACGACAAATGTCATAAATAGCCTAAAAATAGAAGATAAAATGACTAATTAAAATCATCTAAATTAACCTCATTATCAACCATAAACGCACAATCCAAATGCTCCAGAGTTGTATGTGTTGTAAGAACCGAATTGTAAGGCTCAACAGCAACAGTGGCAATTGTCAGCGATGCGACGAATGCGGTCCAAAACTGGGTCGATGATTTCCTTTCCAACATTTTAGTGTCCACGAGCATAGTTGTTGGCTGATCTTCTTTCCCGGTGATCAATTGCTCTGGATGGAAGAGCTGTTTGTATATCACAGTGCGGATCTCTTCTTTAAAGGGGAAATTAGCTTAATAATAATCAAAGGTCAAAAGAAAACCTATAACAGTCGGCTCCAAATCAACCATCCCTGCCCGTCCATTTCCAGTCTCAGAGAAGAAAGCCGAAAACGAATCATCCTGTGCCGATTGTTTAGAAGGGATACAACCGTCTGGCTGAATTCCATTCTCTAATTAGGGCTCCCAAGAAGCATTTCCAATTTGAACTTCAGCATGCGACGACAAATGTCATAAATAGCCTAGAAAAAGAAAATAAAATGGCCAATTAAAACTCATGTAATGAACCTCATTATCAACCATAAAAGCACACTCTTAATGCTCCAACGTCATATGAGTTGTAAGAACCAAATTGTGTGGATAACGGCTGTGGACTTGCGGTGCAGTATAGATGGAAAACTCTCGCTTGGACTTCCTTCCATAATCATCGAAAGACGCTCCATCAGAAGAGATGTGAAGCCGGATCCAGTCCCAACGCAAAAAGCGTGGAAGATCAAAAAACCTTGAAGTCGTATTTGGCAGTTGTCAGACCCCCAGGATCTATAAAAGGAGGCTGACGACTTTGTGTAACAGCTTTTTTGACGTCACACTAAAATATTGGAGTTTATTCTGTCATTGGAAATTTAAAAAAGAAACCTCTCGATTAGCAAAATGTTTAGGATGAGCAGCAGCTTAGCTGCTGATGAAGATTAATGGCAGAACCTCCACCATTTGCTGCACCTCTAATGCCACCATATCCTCCACGTATTATCATTCCAACAGTGGAGCTATTGCCTCCAAATCCCACAAAAGGAGGCCGACGACTTTGTGGGACAGCTTTTCTGACATCATACTAAAAAATTTTAATTTCTCATGACCTTTGAAATTTTCAAAATAAACCTTCAGTTGTTGTGACCCCAAGAATTTTCACCCTTAATTATACCACCACTGCATCACATTCCACCTCTTCGTGAACCATCGGGACCAACATTAGATGTAGAATTTGTGTTTGTCATAGTGTTTGCACCAACGCGAGCCAAGGATTCAAGAGCACTAACAGCTATTTGTGTTTTCGAGTCTGCCTGTTGAACAGTTGATTCAATCGAAATCGTAGCTGATGTACTGCTGCCTTCAACACTATTTGCTGTTTCCGCTGTTTTTTTAAATAAGAACTGAAAAAGAAAAGAAATTTTTTAATTGAAATGCTTATAACAAAATTAAAAGAAAGGAGAAAGAAAAGTGGTCGACAAAAACAAACGCCACTTTCTAAATAAATCGATCTTTATAAAAGAGAACCAGAAAAAGTAAAGTGTCAAACAAAAAATCCAAGCCAATTTCAAAAATAAGCGCGGACTTTTCTTTCGAGCAAAATATCATTTTGTAAATTTCAAAGTGGAAACTAGGGAAAATATTTCAAAATACCAAATCGTTAACTTTCATTTAATCAACTTTAACAAATTTTCGTATTTCCAATTTTCATTTCGGTCAAAGTGGAAAAATTGCCATTTGGTCAAAAAAACTTTGGCTCGTTTCAGTTTCTTTTTTTGTATCAATCAAAAATTGAGGCCAGCTGTCACTACCCAGGAGAATTCTTTTGTAGAGGACAATTGTCATGTTTTTTCTAAATAATTTCTAACATTCCATAAAATTTTCAGATGAATCAGGCATTTAATCTTCAAGAAATGTGGAAAAATTCTTGTTTTCTTACGTCTAGTTGCCATTTCTTTAAATATCTTTTGAGCAATGTTTGGATCTTCATAATTCTGCCAAGCATTCAGTTGATTTTAGTATTAATGCAAATAATCTCTACATCACGTCAACAACTTCATATACATAGATGAATATGAAGATTATCCTGACTCATTTTTTCGTGATCAATTTGAGGAAAGTGAGGTTTCTTCAACTGAATTATTCCTTAATAATGATTCAACTGAAGAGGTTATCAATTGCATTTGTCAGGTCATTAGCTCGATAATTCCATTCGTGTTGAGATCTCTGGCTGCTTCATTTATTAAGTCGTTAATGTCAAAAAATTCATGAAATTTCAATCGATTCGAATTTTTAAAGTTGATTGGATTATAGTAATTTTATGATTTTTGGTGGGCCGAGGCGTTAGGCCCACTAAATCAATAAGAATCTTCCAGAATTTCAAAGAAAATATTTTTTTCGTTCATGTCAAAATGTCAAAAAAACATGAAATTTCAATTGATTGAAATTTTTTAAACTTGATTGGATTATAGTGATAGCACATTCGAATCAGCATTGTTCGAAGTATAAAATATCTAAAGATGAACGCTCTAGCTTAGGTTTAAGCAAAGTTTCCAAGTTGGTTTTTTTACAGAAAATAGGCAAATAGTATATTTGTCGCAAAATTTCAAAATCTTTTATCCAAAAGATATATTCATGTATTATAGCTCGTTCGAATCAGCATTGTTCGATGTATAATGTAACTAAAGATGAACGCTCTAGCTTAAGTTTACGCAAAGTTGCGCATTTTGCTTAAAATGTGCAAAAATATATTTGGCGCAAAAATTTAAAATCTTTTAACCAAAAAAACCGTTTAAAAATATAAAAACCTTACTAAATATTCTTTTATTTTATTTCTTTATTTAATTACACACAAATTTAATAATTTACAATCAAATCTTTTTTAAATAAAACATTTGTAAATTGGTTTTCTCTAAATATTTAAATCTTTCATGCACTCAATGCAACTACTTGACACCATTGTTCATCAGCTATTACATTACAGTACCCGTCACCTGATGAACTGAAATTTACCATCTCGTCTATTTTTAACTCAGTTTTGTGCAGATCATGTCCACTTATGGCAATACTTTTCCCATTATAAGCACTTAAAGATTGTAACGTCACACATGTAACAATAAACGGTTGATCTGGGAAGCGTGAATGCATTGCACTTTGTATAAAACTGGGGGATGTTTGTTTTTTCACACTTTTTATCATAGTCTGAAAAATAACAATTTAAACTACTATACACATGTTTTGTCCCTAAAATTACTCTATGCATTTTTTAGAATATTTTTTAAGATTTACATACACCTTCGATGATTTGCTTCCATTCGACCTAAAATTTACTTTTATCTCGTTTAATAAGTTTTCCATTTATATTTAATCATTCTTTTACCTGAGGACAGGGGACATCAAAACTTTTTAAATGTGGTTGTACAGCGCGCTTCTTTCGCCCACATCCTCCACCACCACCTCCGCCACAACAACACATTGTAGGAGCAGGTGCGGGCATTGGAAATCCGCAGCTCTGCACCAGTTCGAACCCAAAAAATGCTATTAGGATAAAGATTGTTATGCGCAACATATATATGAACTTTTTTCTAATCTTTTGGGAAAATAAAGTATAATTTATCCAAATATCTTTAAAAAATAATATTTATACATTTTTAAACCGGCATAAATTACTGAATTTAAGAATAATCTAGCCGTTTATTTCCTATCAAAAAATAAAAACTATATTTACGATGACACTAAGTTAATTTCTTATACTATTAGAGATATTTTGTAAGAAGAGCTAAAATTGAATAAATGAAAAATGGATGAAGCTGAGTGCTTTTATGCCTTCTTCAAGCATAGTTTTCATGCAACTTTACAAGCAAATTTTAAAAGCGCAATCCAGATTTTACATCGTAATTGGCTTAACAACCGGTTGAGAGCTTTCTTGAGCTTATATAAATTTTAAATTGCTATTCTGGATAGAATTTTTACAGTTGATGACCATTCTCTTATGCCTTTAATGGTGAGCGCTTCTTTTTATAAAAGAAAATTCGATTAATGTTAATAACAAATTGAATGAACATGTAAATATGTAGATTATAAATAGAAACTCGCTTTTAGTGGCTGCTAAAAGCTGAACGTAGGCAAAAAGTATGCACTTTCGAATGAAATTAACGAATGAAATTAACTTAGCTTAGCAATAGTGGCTGGATCTCAATGTGGATAGGGATTTATTTAAGGTAAACTAGTTATTTAGACATAAAAGGATCGGATTGTAAGTCCAAATTTATTAAGAAACATAAAAACAACGGTCAATAAATGAGGAATGAGTTCCGTGATGTTTTATTACCATTAATCCTTCCATAGATCTAATTTAAGTTTAAAAGATTTTCTCAGCTTAAATGCTTACATAAAATTAATGCAAAATTTTCCAGCGGAAAATTAATGTATATTACGAAAACAATAAGAAAGGGATACATATTTAAATGATATAATTTGCTAGTTATTTAGAAATTGTGTAGGTACAATATGTAGGACGAATATGTAGGTACATTCAGTTTCAGAAAATATCCTAGATAAAACGTTAAAAGAAAAGAAATGTCCTTTGGAATTCGGAAAAATATAAAATTATGTAGTTTAACATCCGGTAAATGTTTAACATCCGGTAAATGTACTTTTAAAATCAAATAGTAAACATTATTAAACCGGGCAGATTGAACCAAAAAAGATGTTTCGAATCAAATGTGACAATTAGCAACTAAAAAGCATCACTTATATTATGGTTTCATACATATATACAGTTATTTAGAAATTGTGTAGGTACAATATGTAGGACGAATATGTAGGTACATTCAGTTTCAGAAAATATCCTAGATAAAACGTTAAAAGAAAAGAAATGTCCTTTGGAATTCGGAAAAATATAAAATTATGTAGTTTAACATCCGGTAAATGTTTAACATCCGGTAAATGTACTTTTAAAATCAAATAGTAAACATTATTAAACCGGGCAGATTGAACCAAAAAAGATGTTTCGAATCAAATGTGACAATTAGCAACTAAAAAGCATCACTTATATTATGGTTTCATACATATATACAGTTTACCTTATATTTAGCATTATCCGCCAGGTTTGAAGCCGGTTCCGCTTGATGTGGAGTTGGGTCGACGCGGGGACGCCTCTCTGCTTCCACTTTGTGATGACGCTATTGAGCCTGCACCTCCTACAGTTGCCATTGATGGTGGCATCCGTTCGTTAATTTGATCCAACTTCTTGGCGTCCTCAAACGACTTAATAGGATGCTGTGGGTCATTACTGCATTTTAGAGCTACAATTAATATTTAAAAAATACTTTTCTAGAATTTGTTTACTCCCAAGTACCTTGATGAATTGCTGGCTTTCCTCCTGACAGAACACCCAAAGGCAACGAACCAGTTGGAGTTAGGCCCTTAAGTTGAAGTACTGTCTCGCTCTCTTCCCTAATGTAGAATAATGTCAAGAATTTTATTGATGTATCAAAAATAAGCTTAACGGTAACTACCTTAATACAGAGAATGTGCGTGCCATTTTGCCGATAGCCCGGATTTTATGTCTAATGATTTCTTTCCGCGTTGAAGGCATCCCACCTAAATTAATTGGGGAAAGAATAGAACAAAGAGTATGGGGAAACGGCACAAATAAAAAGGCCCGAAAGCAAAAAGAAACATAAAACAGAAAAATTGAGCCTAATAACAACATTAGTTTTAAGAATTTTCCTTTTACAAAATTTTAATTAACTAACAAGTTATTAAGAAAACTTATCAAAAAGCTATTTATTAAATTAAAGGCGGCATAAATAGTGAAATTCACTGCAAAGAAGTGAAATATATTAGTTCATTATCAAATGCTCCAAAATAGTAGCTGAAAGTCGTAATACATACAGTGGGGCGATCATTTTTAGTTTATAGCTTGAAGAAAATAAATTTTTTGTACCCGAACAAATGTTTAAAGCAAAAAAGATATCAAGCAAAATAAGGAATTAAAAAAGTAAAAGGCCAAAAAGCAAAAAACTAAAACCAATAAGGAAACTGAGCTATTTGCTTGCCCACCTTCGGTTCCTGCATAGGATCAATGCATAAAAGAGTAAAATGTTAGAAAACAATAATAATAAACAAAAAATTTTTTGTTTATAAACTTAAGTAAAAGGTTTCAAGTTGCATGAGACTAACCTTACTTATATATCCTAAAGCTTATATCTTTATGTCAAAAGAAATAAAGTATATACATATTCACACTGATTTTTGGTATGAATGTGCATGTGTATGAAATGCAATTATGATTGCAAATTATGGATTGATTCACACCCACAATCAGCAACTTTATTAATTTTTAAGGGACGTACCGTAAGAAACGACGAACTATAAATGGATGGATCAAAAATTTAAAAAACAAATTGAATTCTGTCTTAAATTGATCGCCCCACAAGTCAAAAGCATAAAAGTGATTAAAAATTGGGAACATTGTTAGTAAGAGTCATCCACATATTCTTATTTTTATATTAAAAACATGAAACATAAACGTAATGAAATCATAATCATTAATTGTTAAGATAATTTTTAGTATCATGCAAACAACAATACATTAACTAAAGTATTAAATATTCAAAACAGATGAGGAAAATCACAAAACATAAAAAGGGATAACAGAACAGACGCTCCACTCGGCAAATAATAAAAAAACATCGTTGCTGGTTGTGAGATTAAGTGAATCAACTAAAACACACTCATGCACGAGGGACTTCACATCAAATATATTTCGCGTAAAAGGCTATACTCAAATCATAATTTAAAATATTCCCCAACGGAATATTTTGTTTAAAGATATATTTCTCAAAGATTAAATATAAATTAATTCCTATTATTAGCTTAAAGCGTTTAACTGATTTTACCGACCTTCGAAAGTATCGTCTCCTTCTGCCATCAATTCATCATCCGAACAAATGTTTAGAATATGTACAAGCATCTCTGTTACTGAAATAAAGGCCCAAATTTTAAATGATTTGACAACAAATCAACTCCAAAATTTTTATTAATATACTTTTAAAGTTTAAATATATAATAATGCGACAAACCTTTCTCTCCAACAAATGGCAACGACCATGCTAAAAACACAATATTATATATTTATAAGTTGAAAAATGGATCACTAATTTGAATTGGAACTAATTAATACACCCGAAAATTCTTACTAAAGACGTCCATAAAGTTAGGCAGCCAATAAGGATGAGGAGAACAGTTGAATTGACGTATGTTCATAACATTATTCTCGTACTTTAGGATGGCAGCTGTGATACGTAATTTGATAATTCTAGTTTGAATAATTTTAATTTGTTATATTAAACCTTTATTATTGTATACATCCAGATAATTAGGAGCACTGAAAATAGTTATTAACGATGGAAAACCTGTAGCTTGCGACTTTCTGTACATCTAAATTAATAAAAGATAGGGTGGATTACTTTATCAAATAGTACTCTATATCCAGCATCTTGCGCCTCATGTGCACGAATTATTGAAAGGAGATTATTATGTTGTAGAAAATCGCAACAAGCCGAATAGCTAATGAAAGGATATTAGAATAATAGGCCTAGTTTATTAAGAGAGAATCGGTAATGAACATACCTGTAGAAGTAAGAGCACCCACGTACTGAATTGTGTGAGAATTGTTCTGAATTGCGCTCATTTCCAAAATCTTCAAGTGGATCAGACCACAAAAGATCGCACATTGGCCCAAAAGCTGGCGGCTCTTTGAAACGATCCAACTGTTAAATTTTTTTAGAAAATCCAGAAGGCTTAAATAGACCATAAATCATAATATTGTGGATATTATGTGTATCCTCAATTAATGGATAAAATGAATCGGCTTTATACAAAAATGTTGGTAGTGAAATCCACTAACCTTCTTTATATCGTCGAGAGTATGAATTTCAGGCGAAAGACCTCCATGTACACATAAGAATTGCTGGTTCATTAAAGCGGCTAAAGGAAGAGCATCGAATGATTCCATACATGCATCATAGACACGCTCAGAATACTTTATTTTACATTCCTGTTTGTGAAAAATTTTAGCGAACTTATTGCATATTAAAAATCTAATTGCCTGTTTAAATGTGAAGTATTCAGTCAGATGACGACACTCGTGATTTCCCCGTAATAAAAACAATGTTGAGGGATAAGATATTTTCAGGGCCCAGAGGTAGAGCACACATTCTATACTGAAGTAACCACGGTCAACATAGTCACCTAGAAACTAAATAAAAAAACGTAGTTACTCAGAAACTAATTAAAAATCTAACCAAGTATTTTGTTGCTGCTGGTGACCCTCCAACTTCGAACAGCTTCATAAGATCATAGAACTGGCCATGAATATCCCCACACACAGTCACTGGAGCTTCAATATCCAGCATAGTTTTTTCTTGACGAAACAGAGCAGTGCATTCTACGAAAAAAGGTAATTTTATAAAACTAGAAATTACCATTGATAATTCGTAGTGCTGCCTCTTCTTCTATCCGTCCTTCTTTTATGAAATGTTCCTTAAGAAGATCACCGCGCGGTTTACCAGTTCTCCGATCATAGACTTCATCGAGTGTCAATTTTTCACTGATAGGAAACTGAACAGCTGAAAAGAAAGCGCGATTATGACAGATCCCTCTAGTATTGAAATTAAACTAACATTTTATTACTCTTTCAGTTGTTGAATGCGTTGGCTGTGGACGCCTAACGCCAGTAATTGAGGTTTGCACTGAACTTGTTGGTGAGTTTGCTCCACTTGCAGTGGTTGCAACTGCAGACGGATCTGTAGCAACTGAAGTCATAAATCACTGCTGATATTGATAAGCAATTAGTGTGAAGACTCTATTTACTGATCTATTGGAAGTTTTTCAATAACAACGTGACAGCCACTTCATATGATGTTGATTTTGTATTGAGAATAGAAAGGAAGAGTGCAACAAATGTGTTGTGGTTTCAGCTGCTGTTTGTAAAGACCGTTATAATGCAGTCTCTTAATCAATCGATGTCAATGCCCCAGCCACCTTTAACTTTTCCTTTTTGGCCAAGCTGGTTAGTCTAGTTTAAATCACAGCAAGACAGAGTAAGTATATATAGAATGTCGGGGTAGCGTTGAGAGAATGCTTCGGCTGTCTGCAAAGATAGAAATGTGGTAATAGGACAGAATGCATTTAGAAAAAGAGTAATAGGCTTCGAGAATTGTCAAGTTGGTGGTCTTTCAACCGAGACTTAAGATAGGGTTTAATTTGTAAAGAGAAATATCTTCTGAAAAATGACCTGCATAAAAAATATAAATTTCCTATTTAGTTAATTGTCAGAAATCATGGTTATAATTAAAATAAAGGTGAGAACTTTTAGTCTCGGAGGAGATTACAGTGTGAGATAGAGCTGTGCACTATAAAAAAAGTTCTATATCTAAAATGTTCAAAATCATAGAATGCCACCCGCACTGCTTGATTAAATAATTTTAGCAATATCAAATGGCCGGAAAATATTTTAGAGGCAGGTTATCTATTTTTTCCTTATGGCGAGAACTCAATGAAAGAAGCATTTGCAGTTTTATGGCTTTTTAGTATTTATCCACTATACATACGTCGGGATGTATTTTAAAAATGGTAGACTCTAGGGCAATGTGTAAATAAATCGATAGCTAAAAAGCAAAAAGCCGCTGGACGGGGATAAACTTACTCCTTTAACACATGTAGTAATACTAGATACATATATACATAAATGAAATACTTATATAAAAATGCTTGAATGGCTTCTAGTTTTTAACTTTTATCAAGTAACATCAAGGATTGCATAATATAGAACATTTTAGATAGATACAAATATGTATATTTTGACAGTAAATTTTATACATAAATTGGACATGAAGTCTAACCGATAGTGGATAAAAACAAATTGGATGTAGAAAAAATGAGTATGGTAAACATTTGGGGGTGGTAAAATTGATAAAAGTACTTAGACTCTATAAATTTTTAAAAAGCCCGGCTTGCCACATAAACGCAAGGAAACTCTTATAATAATTCGTACTATTTATATAATTCATTAGATTGTTCGTTAAATAAATAATCTAATTTTTATTATTTCGTAATGCAGTGCATCCGTCAATGCGCATTGAAAATGCCTTTGAATTATGCATTAGGAATGAAATTGGCTGCTGTTGTTGACGAGCAACGTCAGCATTTCCACCCTCAAATGTAAAGATAGCAGTCATCTACAAATATATACTTAGCTTCCAATTTCAGCATGTCGTGAACAGTCACTAAGGCAACTAGAGGCCTATAATTGACGTCAAAGCCAAATACAACTAAAAATAACAAGTGAATTTAAATCGGCTTCTTTTAAGCTTGTTAATAAAAAAATAATACACAAATGTTAAGTCTATGAATATTTAATGTATGTAAACTATACTTTTTTCAAAATATAATAAAGATAAATTTGATTCAAATAAATAAACTTAAAAACTTTGATTTGAATTAGGAATTATCCATAAATATTTAGATGATTTTTTTCTGCGTTTATATGACCTATACCGTAGTCGTGTTATTACTCTGGTCTATGCGATGAAAAGGCAACGATGAATCATCGGCGATGACTTTTTCGACTAACGGATTATTTTCATTGTTTTTAATTTTTCAACTTGTTTTTTCAAATAAATTAAATAAAACCAAATCTAGCTGATTATTTCATGTCTGTTGTTTCATTAGCTACACCATCTGGATGCGAAAACGTAAAGGTCAATAAAGAAAAAACAGGTTCTAAAGTACGAATACGAGCCCTTTTGGGTCGTCTTTTTAATAATAGCACTGATAATGATTGTGGACAAAACGGAAATACAAATCAGCAAAATAGTGTTAACGAGATATCTGGCCCGTATAACACAGTTCACAGAATACATGTAACTTTTATATTCAAGATGATGAATGACATTTACATTTTTATATTTTAGGTTGGGTATGATGGACAAAAGTTCACTGGATTACCTCAATCCTGGCTGGAAATGCTACAGAGAGACATCACGTTTGATTTTATTTTACAATAGTTTTCTATTAGTAAGCCGGTCTTTGTTCCATTGTTTTATTTCAATCTATGTGGGCACTTTATTAACGTCCTTTTGTTCTAATACCCATTGTATCTGGACAAAGCTTTGATCGATTAAAGATTTTCTTTCTTATTCCCATTACGGTTTTTAGAGAAATAGATCAAAAACGTAATCCAACCGCTGTTGTAGCTGCTCTAAAGACGTATGCTCAGCTTTACAAACAAAGTGATGGTGACAGATTTATGATAACTCAGAAGTCGGTTTACGCTGATGATGATTTTCTCGTCTATGGCAATTCAGGCGAACAAGTGATTGCTGGAACTTCTCCTAATCTAACACGTAATACAAGTTCCAGTGGATCACGTGATAGTTCAAAAAGCAGTAGGCTATTTTTGATTTTTTTAATAATCTAAAATAATTGAATAGAGTTTGATGGCTTCTCAACTCTTGATAGTATTCCTAAAAGCAACTCTGAATGTTCATTAGATAGTCAACTGAATACAACCAGTAAACATAAAAATGCATCTGAAAATTTGGACTTGTTGAAGTTGATGGAAGGTTGTTTATTTTCGTGTGATATTGTTTCGATAATGACTTTCAGGACCATCTCATAATTTAGAGGAAACTGTTTGTTTTAATAATAGGCTTTTGGACGAATCGGAGATGACAGCTGCCTTAAATTCTGTCACAGTTGATGAACGCGCTACAGAAAAAGATGAGAGCATGGAATTAACGGGTATATACATATTAATAAATCCCTCATTAGTAAAAATATGTCAGGAGCAGTTCTTCCATTAGCTCTGCCACGCAAAACCATTTCAGCGCTAATAATATCTTCAGCAAGTTCATTACCAACTGAAGAACAACAACCTTCTTCAATTTCCTCCCCAATTCAGTTGTTCTCGGATAAAGCTGGCAGTTGTGAAGATGGGAAGAAACTGTCACTGCAGAACCACAATTGTTTAGACGCTCATAAAATACCTAATTTGGTGCCGAATACGTGTAGAGTGCCACCACCTTTGCCGCCAAAACCAAAGGTATGTTTAATCACGGCTTGACTCTTGAGAATCTAAGTATAATTGATAATGGGCAGTAATTTTTAGACATACTTTAGTTTTAGGATATCTTTTTCAGAATTTTCTTATTTCTCCCTTTAAAATGCATTATTTTTTACGTCGTCTTATCCGCATGATCCCTTTATGCTTTCTTACCCTTTTGGTATTAAAAGCATTTTTTTACAAGTCTTTGCGCTTCATTTTTTCACGCAGCACCAATTCCATTCAAAATTCGCACCACACCCCTCAATATAGGTTTTTGCGACTGGCATATGCAGCAATGTAGGGTATGGTGTGCTCATTTTATTCGCTGTTTCACCCTTACATAAAATCGAATGCCCTTTGCGCTTTAATCGTTCTTTTCCTTCTTTCGTGATTGATCTTATAATAACATGATTTATTAAGGGTGAAGGAATAGTAATGGAGACATTTTTACTTGTTGGGTTATTCGGTTACATATTATATTCATTTTATAAATTTTAATTTTTGTTTCTGATTTTTCTCTTTACTCTTTAATAAATTAATCGTTTTAAGAAATTATCAGTAAATTAAGCGTATTTTGCTTCATTTTTAAAACTATCTGTCAAAATTCTTTTCGATTCTGCTTCAAATCCACTGCGCCTTTCGGTGCAATCCCCTTTTGCGGCATATATCGAGTACATATATCGTGTGGTATAGTTTACAAATAATTATGTTAGCTTTGGATCTCAAGCTTATGTTTGTTTTCATTTTAATGAACGCTTAGATGGGATTGTTCATAATTCCCCAATCAAAACACAATTCCATTATTATAGAACATTCAAGTATTGAATAATGTTTTTAATCTTATTTTAATTAAGCATCTCAAGAACTCATCACCTGCCGGTAACGGTCTTTCCTCTCAAGATTTTGATATTTTTAATGACAATGCAGATTCATGTGAAAAATTTGACATTGAGAATGCCAATATAAATGTTGCAAAAAGGTGATTGACTAGCTGGTTTATAAATCTAGTTTATTTCTTATTTTTTTCTTTTAGCTTTTCCCAAGAACCTTCACAAGGATGTGACTATTCCCCAAACAAGTTGGCTTTCAGTAATGAGGTCAAGTTTGATGGAGATCAATCCACCGATAAATCTTGTAGCTCGAGCCCAAATAGTTTGAATAAACTGGTAAATCTTAATCCTTTAGAATAAAAAGATTATTATATAAGTTAATTATTTGATGATATATTGAAGATTTATGTTATATTTTATTTTCAAAGAATATTGACTTGCCATACACATCACCTCTTCACCGTGCCTACCAACCGTTATTAACTTCAACTGAGACTGTACTAGATAATTGTAGTAATTGCAACAAAGCTTCACCTAAAACAACACCAGTACCAGTAGTTAGCCATCAACAGAATGGCAGAAAATCCAATACTAGCATTATTAGCGGTAACGTTGGAATTCAAACTCCCTCTACATTTTTTTGCGTGGATAATAACAGAACACTATCAAACAATAGAATTAACAATGCTAACAGAGAAAAGGTGTTTGCATTATTTGCTGTCATAATTCTTTATACTGAAAGATTGATTCTTTCATGAATTGTATATATATCATAGATCTGTTTAGGTTGCTTCGCAAAATAACCAAGATTTGTGTGTTCAGTCGCCTGTTGCGCAGACAAGAGGCTTCACTGCTACGAATACAGCTAATACCGTTAGACAGCGGACACCCAGACCTGCCGATCAACCGATTAACACAGTTTCAGAAGATGGTAATGAAGTTATTCGGACAAGACAACCGAGATTTAGGATGACTGATCAACAGGTACATTTTTACTAATTCATTTTAACTTATCTTTAATGAAGGTCCTCAATGAGCTGAAGCGAATTGTTAACAGCGGTGATCCATTTCAGAAGTATCAACTCGTTGATAAAATTGGTGTTGGAGCTACCGGTATGTAACGTTAGAATTATAATTTAGGAAAATACTTTGAAAATTTAATTGAGCGTGACAAATTTGATTAGCGGAGTTCTTTAGCCGCTAAAATTACCGTTTATCATCAGTTGCTTTCAATCACAAATTAATCAATTATAAGTGTTTTTATTTCTGGAATTTCAAAAACTGGTTTTTCTTTGTGTTCAGTAAAACTAAAAATTTTTATAAACTTGAATCGAAAATTTCAAATAATATTAGGTAATGTTTGGACTGCTAGATGCAAATTTACTGGAGAGGTGGTCGCTGTTAAGAGGATGGCTTTCAAATCTCAGCCCAAAAAAGAGGTTACTTAATGCACTTACCTGAAAATGAAAATTTGTTTTTGTTTAAGATGTTGTTAACTGAAATAAAAGTAATGCAACAATATAAACATAAGGTTTAGATTTATCTTTTTATAATAATACTTTCCTAAACCAGAATTTGGTCAACTACATTGATAGTTATCTCGTTGGAGCCGATGATTTATGGGTCATTATGGATTTCCTCAATGTACATAATTAAAAAGAAATCCATTAATATCTATTAATCTTTAGGGTGGTAACCTGACAGATGTTGTTGTAAAAACTGAACTTGATGAAGGACAGATTGCAGCTGTTCTTAAGGAATGCCTTTTGGCTTTAAATTTTCTGCATAAGTATAAATAATGTCAAATTAAATATTAATTTTTAATCGCTCTAGGCATAGCATCATCCATAGAGATATCAAATCTGACAATGTTCTTTTGGGCATGGATGGTGCTGTAAAGCTCACTGGTGATATTGTTGCCTCTTTTAGAATTATCTTTAAAATGCGTATTATATTTAGATTTTGGCTTCTGTGCTCAACTACAGCCTGGATCCAAGAGAGCAACTATGATTGGTACTCCATATTGGTAATTAATTAAATTATTATTAAATTAATTAAATATAAAATAACAAAATAATCAAAAAAACAAAAATACTTTTTAAATTATTTTGTATGCTTTTAAAATTAAGGATGGCGCCAGAGATTGTAAACAAGACGAAATATAATTACAAAGTGGACATATGGTCATTGGGAATTATGGCTGTTGGTTCTTTGAATTTTATTTAATAATACAAATTAAAAATGATTATTTTTATTATTAATTCTTCGTAATACTTTAAAAATAATTTAAGTTTCTTTCGTTAACTCGTTGTAATATTTTTTATTAAGCTAGAAATGATTGATGGTGAGCCACCTTATCTGGCTGAAACACCATTAAGGGTAAAGTTTTGCAAATAAATAAACATCAACTCTCAACTGTTTAGGCCATATATTTGATTGCGCAAAACGGAAAACCTGAAATTAGGAGGAGGGCTGAACTTGTCAGTTTATTTTTATTACGAAAATAAAGAAAGTACATTTATTTTTCAGTCTGAAGAGTTCTTGGATTTGATAAATCGGTGTCTTTGCGTGGATCCAAATGAGCGTGCGGATACTGAAGAACTATTAAATCACCCGTTTATTGCAAGGTTTTGATCTTCGAATTAATTTTTTAATATAACAATTAGCATATTAAACTAGTTCATAAATTTTACAAACGAATATTTACAGGTCGAAATCACTCGACTGTCTTGTTCCCTACATAAAGGTTAGTTTGAAGGGCCAGAAATCAAAACTAATGATAAATTTTAATATAAGGCAGTGAGAGATTTGCGGAATCAATGAAGAATCCACTAGTCTGATCGACTGGAATGGGCATTATATATTATTGCTTTCATATTTAATTACTTGCCATGTTTTACATATATATTTATTTTCGAATTGTGAAATATAAAAAGAAAGGATTGTAATCTAAAACCAGCCTCCTAATCATAATTTTTGTTGACTTAAATTCACTTTAAATCCCCCTTTAATTACAATGTTGTAAATTACTCCATTCAAATAGCATTAAGATTGAATTATCAGCATAACTATTTTTATCTGTTTTGCTTGGTGCGTTTGAATGTTGTAATTCAAAAAAGTTCAAAAATTCTTTTTTTTTGCTTGTAATTTTTTGCTACTTTTAATGCAGATATTCCACTTAATGTTGTTTTATTCGTTCTTTCTAATATTTATATGCTTTTTCTCATAAATTCCAATATGTATTTTAAATATTTTATCATAATTCTCAAACATAAAACAGAGTTTAAACACCGAGTTTATTCTGTCGAATTAAGTGAAAACCTATTTAAGATGAGTGATTCAATATGTACTAATGATGATAAAGATCTAAGTAAAAGGGCTTGGAGATCCCTCCAATAATTAAAAATTTTATATATTTGCATTGAGAGGGGTGGGAGGAAATTTGTGACAATTGGAAGTGCTTTTGCTTGGAATTCTTCAAGTTAAGCAATTTCAGCAGCTGCTGCTCTTTGCAAAATATCTTTAAAGAAGAAAGGCGCGAACATATAGCCTTGTCCAAGGTAGAATTTGCTTTGAAATTCAACCCTGAAACAATAAGCGGTTATATTTATATAAATCAAAAATAAAAGCTTTAGTTAAAGCGCTAACCAATGTAGACGCAAAGCATGCAAAAATGCAGAAAGCCCCTCCATCAACACAAGTATGGAGAAGGTGAGGACTCCAAACGCGAAAAATATTGCATAAAGTGCGATATAACCTAAGAATTAATCCATTTTTAGCTAAAATGGTAAAGTATTAATCATCCTTAAAATTACCTTTGATGTCTTTCAACCCGAAGGCGTTCTCCAACACCTAAATAGAAGTAAAAATAAAGTATTTACTGAACGGATTTCTTATAAAACTATATTGGGATTAATACTTTACCATGTCCCAAAGCACTTCAGAGAGCTGTGCATGAGCAAGTGATAAAGCCCACAGTCTAAGATAAGAAGCAGTATGGGAGACACATCCAAGTACATACTGAACGCGCGTGAACTTTAAATAACTCATTATGAACCTTTATTTTACCTCAATTGTGTGGATAGCTTGATGGACCATAATATCACCAAAAGACTACAAAAAATTACTCTTTTTCATATTATTGTCTTAAAATTGCCTCATCGTGATGAGCGGCAATACCACCATGCGATTCGTCTAAATTATCGCCATTAGCTGTCTTTGACGGCTTTCTTCCATTTTTTACAAGTTCTGTCTCGTCCTTTTGCATGTTGATTCGTACACTCTGAATTCAATTTTTAAAAATTATCTGCACTTAAACAGACCATATTATCTGAAACAGCACGTTTTGCCCTCCGTTGATGCATCAAAATATGTATCGGTTTGCCAAACAACATTACTGGTATACAAAGAACAGCAATAATAACGAGTATTGCTTCCAAGAATGACTGAAACGAAAAATTAATAGCAATTGACATTCCAGATTTAAAATCTATAAAATTACCTGGCCTGGATACCACTGGTTGAGAAAACAACTTGGCATTTCATGACCATTTTCAGTAAAGCCAGCTGCACGTTCTTTAAACATAAACCTATGTGCAAAGATTAGATAAACGAAGAATAACTAACAGAATCTTACATGTTGATCAAACCGATCTAAAAACGGAATTGAAAAAATAATATTCTACATAAGTTTTTACCAGCAAGGAAGGTGCACAATGGGAACCAGGATAATGACGGCCTGTAATTTTTTAAAAATTAATCCTGTTTATTTTTATTTACCAAAAACGGTCTCCGGTTTAACCCAGAAGAATAACCATTTTATAACAATTTGAAGGCACAGATATATAAAGATACTACCCATAAATATCATTTGAGGAATAAATACCGTGAAGATTTCAATCTGTGAATTAATTTGATAATAAAATCATAAAATACAGCATACAGGTGAATTGAAGTATCTGAGAGAATTAATAAAGGATTTATTAAATATCTTATGATAAAAACTCACTTGTAATTCTGATAAGAAAGACATACACCAAAAGTCATTTGAGAAATCCCAAGAATGACGCTAAATTTAAAATTAATGAAAATAAATTTAAAAAATACCTAAGTTTCATCTTCATTGAATTCGCAAAGTTCAGTTTATTCTCTGCCAAATTCCAGATAGGATCCAAGCCGAACTGAAAAGATTTTAAAGATTATTTATTTACTTTTTGAATTTAAATCGATGTGTGTTAAACTTAAACTTTTCGTACCGCATAAGGGCCGGATTGTTTCATAAAAGCAATCTCCGAAGGCAACTCTAACATCATCTCCTTCCCACCATGTTCTGAATGGTTCATCCATTTTCCAATTTTTTCCAAACTAAAAATGGAAAAGGGATTCTTGTTTACATTCAAAATTGATCATACGGATAAGGATTTCGCCACGAACTTCCAAAAATGGAAAAGGATTTGGCAAAAGCATCATTGTAGACAAGACCAGCATGCATAGAGAAAAGGCCCATTAACTGAAATTAGTCTATGCTTTCTATCAACCTATAATCATACCAAAATAATATATCGTCCGCCAAAGAACATGCCGAAAATCTTGAATAAAAATATAAAATCTTATTAGAAAATAAATTTTTTCTTAATGTTTCACCTCATCCTTTATTTGCCTAGCTTCAAGATTGCGCTCTCTAACCACCAAGTATAAACCACAAAGAAACATTAGAATTCCGTGTCCCAAATCACCAAACTTAAATTAAGCTAAATTTTTTAGAAATAATGATTCAAACCATGCAGGAGAAGATGAACGGAAATGTAATTATTGTATAAGGAGCTGTTTAATTAATAATTATTTAAAGTATTATTGTTTTCCGGACCTGGATTCAATTCTAAATAGGAGGCAACTCCATAAGAATCGACAATGCCCTGGAAGACAGCAGTAAATTTGTTTGTACGATTATAAGTAGGTGGCCTTTAATTTACAATTTTAAAAATTTATTGATAAAAAGAAATATTTTTGTAAATATTTTACATTTCACTGGTGTGGACAATGTTTAACACCGGTTTCACAGTACTTCCGTGCTTACTCTATTTAAAAATAGAGATTAAACTTGAGTAAACTTCCTCTTACCACTCCGGTTTCCAATGCTTCACGAACAGCTTGAACATCGTCAAGTGGAACCCAACATTCAGCTACAAAGAATTTGCCGATCCCATCAAAAGTAAAGTTGTTAAGAGTTGAATAGATTGATTTGTGGATTCTAACCTGTTAATAGAATTGATTTTAGATCGCTAATAATTCTTAAAACATATTATCAAAAAAAAGCACTTGTTTAAGCCAGCTGCGATGATTCGCTGCCACTGCATTTAAAACCTTCATTCGATGCTCCCTTGTTTGTGACATTACCTAAAAGTTTTTAACATTGGATAAAGTAATGTATTAGTAAGTTTCTTATAGAGAAATAAAATTGCACCATTTGCATGTCATTAAGGCTCGATTGGACTTGTTGTAGCGCAGTCTTTCGGTCTGGACCTAAAATAAATTTGGAATGATTCAAATTATAATAAAAATTCACTTGTCCGGGGGCATTGATTGTATTGGCGAGCTTTAAACCCTTCACAAACCTGAAAAGAATGAATAAATAGTATGTAATTAAGATAAGTTGTTGAAATTAATTAAAGATTTCAGCTAGTTTTTAGATATTTAAGCTATATATTATCAAAAAAAAAATAAGTTTAAGACCTTGTCAATGATTGACCGAAGTCGCTCTCCGTTATAAAAGATAATGAACACAGACTCTTTGATTGGCTCTCCCTAAAGACAAATAAGGATATTAGGATTCGGATGTTTTAGACCGTTTCTGGATGTTCTAGATGCTCTTCAATTTCAATGTGTCGAACGAAAGCTGTACGTCGGCTGTAATTCATCATAAATACATTATAATTAAAAATTAATTTACCAAACTCTCCAAAGGATTCGTTCAAAGGCATTGACTTTTTCTGTTAAAATGACACCAACTACATAACTAAAAATAGGATAAATAAATATTGAGTGTATCTATATCAGTCTAATTACCCAGTTGGCTCTTTCTCAGCAGAATGCAATGCAATGCCAGCTTCACTTTCGGCAGCGGCACTTTGAAGTTCAATCTCGTGAACTGCCGCATCACTTATGCCCTATTAAGACATTAATGAAGAATGCTAAATTTAACTACCCCTTCAAAGAATTGGTCCGCCTTTTCTAATACGTGTTGCCATTCTTTAAGCTCTAAATAATTTCGTTTCAATTGTTGGTCACTGTTGTTCATATGAATTACATCGCGCTCCAAATCAACTAATGTTTGCTTAAAAGAGAGACTGTCACATATGTATATATAATTGCAAGAACCTCAAGTTGATTAATTTCATGATGAGGCATGACTTCAACCGGTTCTCGACTTTCAACACTCCCGAGTATTGTATTATTATCCTTTCGAATTTGTGCCTCCAAAAATCCTGTTAAAATTAATTCATATCTCTCGATATAAGCGACGTATTAGTCTTTTTTCCAAGTCGCTACTAACGGGAGTTAGGTGACTTACTTAATTTTCGTTCCATCTCGTCAAAGCGCCGTATATCCTTTGCAAACATTCTTTGAAAGGAATTGACATCCGCGTTTAACTATAAATATTCTAGTATTGAAAAATTTAATTAAAATAAATTCAAATTTGAAATTATAATAAAATCTCACATCCTTAAATTGGACGTACGGCTTCTTCCCGAGTTCTGCAACGCAGGCAAAAGCGGCATCCCTTTCCACAATCATCTAATTTAAAAAAATTTGATATCAATAATAATAGGTCAGAAAGCTAGTTAGTTATTGAGGAAATCTTGAAACTTTCAAATCCTATAAAGAATCTCACCTGGCAAAAGCGCATCTCTTCGCTTCGATAAAGTGAGCCCATTTTAGTAGCACCGTTTCAGATTAATAACAAAAATATCAATAAATATAAGATTCTCTTAACAAATAAGATAAAGTTTTTATATTGAGTGCTATCAATAAAGGATAAGATATAAAATAAAAACTGTCATTTTTTCGTATAATTTTTGAAATCAGTCCTGATACACTTTTCAATACTTCTATATGTATTTTCATTATTACGTGGATATTTACGTAAATCCTGTCATTATTATTTAGGCCTCCATCAAAATATTGTTATTTCCATTGTCTTTTTTAAATAATATGTTCCCCTTTTACAATTTATTTAAAAAATGAGATTTAAAATATTAAAAATGTCGCGCACTGAATTAAAAAATAATAACAAAAGAATAGAGTAATAAAGCAGAAAATCCAATACTTTTCACATTGGATAAATAATTCCCATTGGAATAAAAATAATAATATAATAGATAAATATTATCAAAAAAAAAAATAAAAAAATTTAAATATAAAGGGATGAAGTCTTTAATTCATTAATCAAAATTATCAAAAAAAACTTGAGGTAAATAAATACTACAAAATAATTTTAAATACACTAAAATAAGCGTAATATCGACCGCTTAAAATAAGTGTTTACATTTTTGTTTAAACATGAAAAGAATATAAATTTGCGCGGTAGTAAAGGTTATTTGCGCCTGGAACATAAAAACCCTGAGAAAAAATATCTGAGTGTGAAAATAGCATTAATTATTTTAATCTTTTAATTTTGAATGATTATACTTCATTATTCAAACAAAAGCAGAAACCTTTATAACATAGTGATTTATTTTAAGAAGAAAATATTTTAGTTGAAAAAAGCTATTTATGTTTACTTAGTTAAGGCCTATAAACAAATGAACGGATATAAGGAGGGTTGGAAAATTTCGAGGATTCCGCGCACGGGTGGAGAATTTTAGAAAAGTAATTATAAATCAATGGAATTGAAAAATAAAAATTATTAAGGATGAAAGCAAAAAAATCAAAATTTAAGAGAGGGACAATATTTAAAATAATATCTAATAGATTCAGGAAAATTTTTAACTGGAGCTGTTGGGATTTAAATATCGGATTACTGCGCGAATGATGAAAAGGACGATTTGATTGCTCATCCCTGCTCAATCAATGGTAATTTAATGTTGCACAAAATGTGAGGGTATAGTAATACGAATGAGTGCTACCAATTTCCCTCAACCGCAACGAATGAAAAAATGCAGAAAATTTTGTGGAAATGTAAAATATAGTTGAGGAAAGGATTTTACACTCCATAAAGTATACAATTTTTATGATTTTATTAAAACTTTTACAAGGCATGCGATTTTGCATAAAAATCATTTTAAACGTACAATTTTTTATAAACAAACAAAAAAGCCTCAAAATAAAAACCTTTTTTGTTTGATGCCAAAATTTGTAAACCTATAAAAACTTTTGTACACTCATATCGGGGTAGGGGAGGAAGTGCTGAAAATAGTTTTGTGTAAAGTGTGATGACAACAGAGTGAAGAATGTGGTGGAGTAAAAATTAGCGGGGAATAGTGACAATGTTTTGGGTTCATATCCTAGTCACCAGTTTTCATACGAGGAGTGAAAGGCAATAAAAACTGGTGAAAAGCTATTGTTAAAAAGCTGATTGATCAAATAAAACGAAAGAATTATAGAATTGGGGTTTCTTTAAAAGAATTATTGCGCGAAGATCAGACAGCCTATATCAAATAAATTGTAAAGTATTCATAATTATGAGAATAAAAATGTGAAATTGAGAATTATGTATTCATGCATTTTATAACATTTTTAATGAAATTGTTGCAATATTAAACTCATTGTTGTGTTTATAAGGTATGAAAACTTAACATTCGAAAGAATAGAGAAACAAAAACACGTTGAACATACCGCTAGACTGAAAGGCGAGGTAAGTATATGTAATTAATTACACTAATTAAATTTAGTGTGATTGGAAATAATAGTTGCAGATAATAATTGCGGACATTTCAACAATAACGGACAAGAACCAAATTTTAGGATGGAAATGGCAGTTAGTGAAATTGAATGAAATAATTTGTCCGGCTCCTATGGAATTAGGGAATGGGTGCATGAGAGGGAGCGACGACCACTTTTTGATTTTCGGTTTCACCTGCGCGCTAATACATAAAAATTTGAAAAAGAAAAAAAGACAAGTGTTCAGCGAGAGTATTGAGTGTGTAAGAGGGAAAGATAACAAATTTCCAATTTAATAAAATTTGAGATTGCGGATGAAGAATTGCAGATACATTAAATATATTGTAATTAATCCGTTATGATTGAAGGATTGAGAATAAAGATCTTCTGAATATCTCATTGAACTATTAGATTATTAGGTTAGAAAGTCAAAATAAAATTTATTTATGTATGTAGATAAGGTGTAAACATTAATGATATAATTGAATAAAAATATGTAAATCTTCATAAGATATATCATAAAATTTCTTTAATGTTCAATAAATTTCCAATAAAGAGATAGTGCTCCTCAGAGATAACTTCGAAGAGATTGAACCCCCTCTGAAACATTCACACAAGGAGGTCTTTCCATGGGTTCTTTAAAGTTATCATAAGTTGAATAAGACGCGATTAACGTGGTGCTGAGCTCAGAAATGCCATCAGAAAGTAAAAAACCCCTTCGACGCATCGATTCAAGAATATTAGGAACGTGTCCTGGAAAGTAATTTTATTTAGAAATTGGTCTGTTATTCCCTCAAGAATTAATTTCAAATATTATATTTATTGTTCATCCTATAGTTTAAAATAAATATTTTTTAAATTAAATGTCAACAATAAATTTTTAAAATTTAATTTTCCTACAACGATCAGAACAAATACAATGGAAATATTATTTTTAAAATATTAGAGTTAAATTGCCGTATTTTCATTAAAAATTTTGGAGAAGCTTGTTCTTGCCAAAAAGGTGGATTAAAAGGATTAAAAATAGAAGATTGTTTCTATTAAAGAAAATACGTTATCATGGCAAAAGGAGAACATTCAAAACCAAGTATTTATTTACAAATAGATATGTATTTATGTGGGTAGATGAAGCATATTTGAAAAAACACACAACAGCATTAGAAAAAGGTTAGACAAAATTCCAAAAATGCCTATAGGTTTAAATGATGTTGCTGCGCGAATAAAAAAGAAGGTAAAAAATAAAATTTAAATAATGAGCAATTGGCAAACGAAACAAATGAATGAAATAATCAGCTTTAACAAAGAATAAATAAGTTTGAATTTCAGTCTGATATTTCAAAAACACAGAAAATTCTTAATAAATTTAATTTTGAAAAAAAGGCCAAGAAAGGATAAATTGGAAAAAATAATAAAAGCAGATAAAATGCGCGAATAATTTTATAAGCGAGGTCCGAATCAAGAAGTCCTTAATATGCGTTTTCAGGATGGATGGAAAGAAATATGAACTAAACATTGGGGAAACTAAAATGTTAATATAAATAAAACAAATAAAAAATTTAATTGATGGCAACGAAAGGAATAAATATAATGATCAACCCTCACCTTGTCAATTAATTTTAAAAATATCGAAACTCCCCTTTAGGGCCCGTCCGCTGCCGAATCAAGTCTGGAGTACTAGAGTTGGATGAAGAGGAGTGTGAAGGACCTGTAGCTGCTGAACCAGGCGTTGAGTAGCGTTGTATTCTTTGTTTATGTTGAGGATGATGATTATGATTAGGGCGGTTGTTGTCAGAAACATTCCGCTATAAAAATATTTTTTAGAAAATGTGATTCACCAATTAATTAACCGCATTCAAAGAATCATCAATTTCATCACTTTGCTGATCCCAGTCCTCAAATGCAAGCAAAGAAAGAATTGTGTGAGGAACAAATCCAGAACGACTGTGGACATTTCTGCATTCCCACCAGTTACGAGAATCGTTGAGAACCTTGAGACAAAATTAGATTTTAAAAATTAAAAAGAGAAACTACCTCTAAATATTCACCTCTAGACACAGTTAATTCCTAAAATTAAATTTAAAAATATTTGGGAAAGCTGAAAAACTTTAGAATTGCAGGCATTCCTGTCATAAGTAACTTGAACAATTTTGCTTCCTCGTCTTGACAATTCATCGAGGAAAGCCTTCTGTCGAGGAGAATTTTGCTCCAATAACTAAGAATTAATATAAGGGATTTTCATAAGTCAAATTTATCAGAAATCACCTGCATAGAATTAGCATTTGATAATCGAGGACTACCACTACTTATATTAATATTACTGCTTCCATCAAATGTCGTATTCCCTGGGTTCGAAGGGGGAGGTGTTGGCCCCAAATTTTGTTGATGATGTTGACGATTGTTTTCATTAGGAAGGATTTGAATGGAGCCAGAATGTCGGTCTAGTCGAGGGCTTGCATGCATTGATGGAATACTTTTAAACAAAAATACTATTTTTTAAGAATATACATCAAACTTATCCTACCCTCTATAAAAATCAGGTCTATCAGATTCTGCAATTGAACGTTTCTCACTTTCCCGGTGTAACTGACGCCTCTAAAATTTCAATAATATCTTGATTTCTAGAAATTCTAAAATTAATGTAACCTCTTCATCTAGTCGTTCAGCTTCATCACGGAGTCTTTGCTCCTGCTCCAGAAGCTGACGTTCTTTATCCAACACCTTTCGTCTTTCAAATTCTAGACGTTCTTTCTCCAAGTTAATACGTGCTAATTCAATCTGGAAGGAAAAAAAATTAATTTTAGCTAAAAAGAGTTAAAGTGCAATTAAGAATTCATAAAATTAAGAAATCTGAAACCTCATCATTAACTCTTACACTGTTAAGTTTGACAGCAAGATTGGCCAATGAAACACTATTGTCATTATTTCTTGCAATTGGGGGAGATTGTGGACTAGCAAAATAACTTCCTCCGCCATTTGCAGCAGCTGGATGAAATTCTCTAGATGGAATTGGCGCAGAAACACCTCTATGTATTGGTGCAGGAACAGAGCCGCCGTATCTAAAAGTGGAAGGTCTACAAATTAATTTAGTGTTAAAGTTACCGCAAAGGATGTTGAGGATAACTCATTGGAGGGCCATTGCTTATGCTGTCCCAATTTGGATGTTGAGGTCCTCCTGTTTGTGATGGATGTCCGTATGGGGCAAAACCATCCAGAAACAATGGACGATACGGTGGAGGCAAATGACCAACCCAATCCTCACTGTAAAGAATAATTTCGTTAATCATGGCAAAATTAATGAATTACGGTGCAGTATTCCAAGCCTTCCCCAGGGCATTCCATACATCCATCTCTTTCGGGAATAAATAATTTCGAAGCAATTCACAAGTTTCCAAAGAGAGTAAAGGACTATAAACTTGTTGAGCAACTTGTTGCCCGAGTCCCCATTGACATGCATCCAAAATAACAGTTAATGGAGTAAAAAGAAAATGAAGCAGTTCAGGAGCACTTGGCTCATGGATGTGGTTTTTTAATTTAGCCTGTGTATTATAAATAGTAAAGTAATTAATCAATTATATTTACCAAAAGATTGAAGCATAATTTGAATTTACGGAAAATCTCAGTAAACTCTCCATAAGAGGGGATTTGAGCGCGAAGCTGTAAAATGCTGTTTTGTTGAGCTAGTTTAGTATCTTTAATTAAATTTAAATTAAGAACTTTAATTTTTTACAAACCAGATTTTTTTCTTCCTTTCTTTTTATTATTACTTCGTTGTTGTAGTTCTAGTTCCCGCTGTGCAATTGCTGCAGATTGAATACGAACGACAAAACGTTCAATATCGTCAAAACATCGATTTAGTGTGTTCTGTGATAAACTAAAGTAATAGATATAAATAGGATTAGATACCACATCCATTTCGAAAAATTCAGTGCTGTCAGACTCTCCTGACAGATCATCTCGATTTAGTTGAACACCATTTGGATAACCAGTTCCTCTTTCAATTGGTCCAGATGCATGATAAGGCGCATAACGAGGAGCACCGAAAGCTGAGTTGGAGGCACCACCGCGTCTTCCAGGCCTCACTTTGTGAAAATGACCACGCGTGTAATGATGCAAATCTTCGGCCACTTCCTGGGCAGAAACACCAATACACTATTGTTGAAGAATAAAATAATCTATGAATTTTAATTTTTAAAATTACCTGAAAGATATGCATTTCTGTTGGCACAACTCCTCCACTTTTGTTTGGTACATCATGCTCACGTACAACAAAGAGAAGTACATTATTGAAAAGATCACTTGTATCCGTACTAATATGTGCCGAAGGGTCAGTCACCAAATTGAGAGGAAATTCTTCAACAAGTGCCTGAAGTAGAGATAATAGAAGATGTTCAATTATAAATTACCCCATTTTCTTCTAAAACAGCTACACGATCTGGATGAAGCGTGAAAAGCATAGGAACAGGACTTAAAGATAAAATCTATTTAAGGAAAAGGAATAATCAAATACCAAATTGCGCTGTTTCTTTCCATCTGCTTCAGCTTTCGAATACCATCCTAAACCAATTAAAAATAATAAAGTAAGGGCTTGAAATAATCACCGTTGGGCTAACCAATCCAAAAAGTTTTCCGACTGCGAATGAAGCCAGATGTTCAACACCGTAAGTAGGAATATGTTGAGGAGTAATAGAATGTTGTTGTTGAGGGTGAGAGAATTCATGAGCCCCTGCTGCTGTATGCCGCCGAGTGAAAGCGCCATTACTGACAGCTGATGGCGGAAGTGAATTTGGCCCGTTCTAGTATAATAATGTGATTATATAAAAATTAAACAAGAGGAGAATATTATTATCGCTACAAATAATTAAAAATAATTAAGAAATAAAACCCTATAATCCATGGAATATTTTTGCTGTTGATTTGACGGATCCTTGCTACTGCTCTTTAATGTTGTAGTAGTTGTATGGAAATGTTCACGCTGTGTTTGTGGGGTATTATTAGAGTTGTTTGTTGTTGAAGAGTAACTAGACAAATTAAAAATTAAATAAACATAAAAACAATTCTACTAGTAGGAAGAGGGAGTGTTATTGTTGTTCTTTGTTGTGTTTGGTGAGTTGAAATGCCCGTTTGGCCCCGATTTGTTATTATTAAAGTTTTTTCCTCCAACATCAACACTACTATGATAATGCTTGCGATTGCCTAAAAAATTATCAAAATTAATAAAAAATTAACAAAAATTAAATAAATATAATTAATAAAATAATTTTTGGCGTTTCATGTAAAAAAGACAAAATATCCAACTTTTTTTGTGAATAAATATTTTAAATAAATAGAAAATATTCTTTTATATATATTTTACCAACCTAAAAGCTTCGGTGTTGAATCGTTTGTTGCGTAATGCTGCGCGCCAGTGGTGGCCAGTTTGAACGGGATTGAAGTAAGATTCAAAGCAGGGATAGAGCCGTAGAGATTACTAAATGAAATGAATTTATCAAAGCGTGTTTAATTAAATTTTCTAATTAAATCCATTCAAACGAAAAAGTGGTTAACAATTGAGAATGAAACAGGGTTGAAAGAGAAATATAATTTTGTTACATTAATTAATGCATGAAATATATATTTTTAGCGAAACTGATAAGCTATTAAACGACAATATCAGAAACGAGAATTTATTGGAAATTAATAATCAATGTGTCAACTCACGTTCTAAAATGAATTTGATCGGAAGAGTTTAAATTGATTTAATCGAAATTTAAAAGTATTAAAATAATAAGTGTCTGAAAATAAAGGCAGAAATTTTGTAATAAAGTTGTTTTTGTAAATATTCTATAATGTAATGGTTCCTATACTCACATCACAGAGTATAGGATTATGTTTTTACTTACAGAAATGCGGATTAATAAAGGAAGGAGAACACAACACAATTTTTCGGTCGAACAAATGAATTATTGTGAAGGGAAAGAACCGATTTGATTGTTTCATTTTTGGCTGGGGAATTAGTAAAGAATGGAATAAAAAATAGAAAGAACCAAAAGGGCCAAAACAACAAATTCAACTTTTGTACGATTTTTGACGTTATACAAAGAGAGGCGGCATCCATTTAAAAAGAATAGAGAAATAAAAAAAAAACAAAGATGAAAAACTTAAAAAAAGTCCGATTAAAATGTTAGGGAGGATTTTACCCCTTCTAGGTAAGGGGTAACCATGGTTTCTGGAAAGTTTGCTAAAATTAAGTAAAACTAATAAAAAACTAATTTAAACTAATAAAAAGTTCTTATGGACTAAACTTTCAGAAATGTAAAAATATGTCCACAACTCCGTTTCTCCCGCATATTCATTCTTTGTTCGATTTATTGATTTAGCGAAACATCTTCGCCGTAGAGACAACAAACATTGAGTTGGCGCATTATTTATATGCGCACTCGCGCACGATGGACAGTGATCAAAGCAAAAGGCAATAGGATGAAAAGGAGAAATGGAAAAGAAAATCCGAGTGAATAATAAAAGGATGGATATGAAGAGGATGAGCGGTAAATAACATAAGAGAGATCTTATTTTCAAACGGATTAGTGTCTTTTATTCATACTAAAACAAAGGAGTTTTTAGATCTTAATTTTTAGATCCATCTATTACCTCTGCTTCAGCTGATAGTTGGCTGAATTTTGTTGTTGGTTATTAAAGTTTCTTATGCCATAACTTTGTTGCCGTGGAAATATGTTATTACTAAATTCTGGTTTCAAATTAATAACAGCTCTTTGTCGATGCTGTTGCTGATAGTCTCCTCGAGTTCCCTCAATGATGCCGGCATTGTATTGAACGGGGAACCCATTTGTTGCTAAACCTGTCCTGTACATCACCTATAAGGCACGGGAAAATATTTAATATATTTAATAAAATGAATAAAAACATTGATAATATGTTTATTATTTCATAATCGGGAAATGAAAGGACCAGTTTCACACATCATTATGTAGTAAGTTGAAAAGAGGCTGATCTTCGTGATATTGTGGATGACTAAAATTCTTTACTTATGACTGATCAGGTATATCGGATTTAATGAACAGAGGCTAATATTTTATAATAATTCATAATTGTATATAAATAGGCCACACAATAAAAGTTTATGTGTGGTGGTGAATGTGCGCGATAAATAGTAAGAAGAAAGGCAAATGGATTTAATGAGTGGAGCATTGGAATGTTGTGGAAAGAGCCTGTTATTATGTGGTTGACTTTTGTCGTCGAAGCAACAAATTAGGTCTGTGGGTTCTAGACGTCGAAAGTGGCAGCGAAGGTGCGCAGTAGAGTTTGCTATTTGTTGCACAGTTTATGTTGCGTTTGATTGTTGCTGATAGCAAACCGAAAAAGAAACGGCCGCTGAGATATAACAGAAGAGCAATAATCCCTCACGCAGTGACTAAACAGACGTTGTTTTTGTTATAAAATAGCAAAAGTAAAATTTAAATTAAAAAAATGTGAAAAAAAAACAAGCAATAACTTACAATATTATAAACTTAAGTTTACAAACTTAAAAACTTAATTTAACAAATTTATAAACTTAATTTTACAAATTCAACTTTATTTTACAAACTTAATTTTTTATATTTATGTTTCACAAACTTATAAACTTTTTACAACTTTATAAACTTAATTTTAAAAACTTTATTTTTAAAATTAATAGAAACTTAATTAATAAACTTAAAATTAATTTTGTATATTTAACAAACAGCGAGAAAACCCTTTTCCTGTTCCTAGCCTTTTCTCATTTATGGTTAAATAGCTATTGTTTTTTACGCTTCCGGTTATCCTAATGTATTTACTAACATCCAGTTCCACCATCGCCGCCCACAAACTAAATGAAAACGGATGTGTATTTACCAATATCCTCATTTGGTATGTAAAGGACGTTTGCAAACAAATATTTACGGAAAGAGGTTTCATTTAGATAAATGAGTTAATCCTTTTAATCACTTGACAATCCCCGCAAATAATTAGACGCATTTTTATTCTTTTTTTACTTAAATAGTAGATGAATTTTTAGACTTACTATTCATATTTTTATAAAGCTATGCCTAATCTACTTAATATATTTCATTTAAAATCTTCCAAATCCTAAACAGAAAACTAATAATTCATAAAGTACAAATGCCGCTTTCACATAAAAAGTAGTACATCTTTCTCACTCAAACTTATTTTATAGATATTTGATCAGTAGGCTTGTCCTAAGCTTAAAATTGCAAAAAAAAAGCATTAAAAGTACTATTATTTTCGGAAGTAAACTCATTCATCCATCCATCATCCATTCTCCTCTGCCCATTTCCTCCTCTATCCCACATATTCTCCACGGGCCTTATAACTCTCACATTTATATAAATAACCCTCACAATTCCTTTCCCAATTCGCATTTCCGGTCTCCCTTTACTGAAATAAAATGAAGCAAAGGAGGCAAAAAGCATACAAAACACACGTTGGAAGAAATAGAGGAAAATTTCTGTTTCTTTCTAATAATTTTTTCATTATCCTTCAGTTACTAATTTGAAACAAAATAAGTTCAAAGTTTAAAAAGTCTCCCTCTTCTCTTACACATATTTTATAAAATTGTAATCACATTCATTGTTAAAGACAAAGCGAAGCGCAACTTCGGCTGACAATAGAACTGGAATCAGTGCTTCTCTCTTATATTATATAAATTCCTAGCTAATTAGCTTTTAAAACTTTTTCCTATTTTCCCAAAAATTCCTTCATTAAAAACTCATAACTTTCTTTTCTTTATATTCTCTTCGACTACAAATTCGCTTCCAATATTCGTAATTAAATTAGAAAAATTTGTTGCCTCTTTTTATTCCGTTTAAGGCGCATTAAAAAATTATTTTACTTTTTTATGTATGTGTTTTCATTTTTACAATCCCTATTTCTGTTTAAATATTTTCAAAATTGTTGAGGCGAAAATTTAGAATAAAACTTCAATAATGCAAATTTATTGAGGGGAAAGTATTAAGCGATTGCGAACGGAAATTTACCGGAAATATGGATAGGGAACGGGCAATGGAAAGGGACAACCTTTAATATGAATTGTTAATGGAATGTTAAAATGTCTGTTGTATAAACTTTTTGAGAAAAAACAATTTTGAATATTTATTCAATAATTTTATATAATTATTTTATTTTTGGGTATAGATTTAGCATATGGCCAGAGGCTATTGCTATCTTATTTCCCATTATATATACCTATGTAGTATAATGGAAATATTCTCATCATATCCTTTTTAATTTTCTATTCCTAATTAATTTACTCCTTAATTACTAATTAATATTAGCTGAATAATTAATATTAACTTTTTTTTATATTAAACTGCAAAACATTAACAGGTGTTATATAAATGTCTGTTAATTTTTATGTAAACAAGACAAAAAATTTATTGCCGTTCCTTGCCTATTTTTTATTGCTGTGCTTTGTTTCTTACATTATTTTTTATTTCATTTTTTGCCATCCAACCGGAAATTGACCCTTTCCCCTTCGCTCAACTTTTAGGCATTTGTGGGAATGAGAAAATTTTGTTGTAGACAAATGTACTTGAATATAAACATAGCGAACACCCAAACGACAGCTGATGCTGAAAGAAAAAACTTGACTTTTTTTTTATCAGTTCCGGTTTTAAAAAACACGATACTTTTAAAAGTTCTTGTTCTTTTTACATTCAATTTTTTTGAAAATTTTTTAATTTCGATTGGAACATTTTAGAAAAAACAGTACTAAATCTTTAAAATTCAATTTCACATGCTTTATTAAATAGTATTCATGTGTATTTTTATTTGTTTATCTTAATTTATTTCCTGTCATCACTGGCTGTCACAACAGCAAAGCTAAAGCGGAAATAAGAATACATATTAGATGTCGATCAGCCTTTCTCATTTTATTTATTTATTGACAGACGATGCCCTTTTAGAGTCTTGGATTTTTAAACTGAAACTCTGTCCTTTTTAACCTGAACAATTTTTGATTTTAAATTTTATTTCAATTTTTATAGCTTCTATTGTTTTAATAGAAGTGGCCCTGGCCCTTTTTCCTATTGTCAACAAAGCCATTATTTGTAACATAGGATAGCAATAGAGTCCTTTACTTTACTTTCATCATTATTCATTCATCTTCCTATCTCGTGCCCTTTATCCCTCTGTTTTGCTTTAAACATTCAACTTCCGCCTTTCTTTCCATCAATTTCAATGTAATAAAAACCTAGTGAAAAGGGCGATTTTGTGGGCAGATTGTTTATTCAAATCTAAAATTCGAATTTATGTGAATGTTTTTAAATATTTAACAATATTTTTTAAAATTATTAAATTAAGTTCTTTTTGTTTTTTGGAATGTGTTTTTTCATGTTTTTTGTCCATCATACCAAAACGCATCCTTCGCGAGCATCTGTGCATACTTCCGTTTACTTCCGTTTCACATTCACCCAATCTCTCCCAAAAATTTCTCTTTGATCGTCTCTAAACCATATCAGTGGCGAAAACGATTTAAAAAAAATTAATTTATTACATTTCCTCCACCAATTTCTTTGTTTTAGTTTATCGGTAACTCTCGCTATTTGCTGAGACATTTTGATTTTTCATAGAAAATGGCGCCGAAAAAATATTTTTGCTCATATTTTTTATGAATCGTTTTTTTTAAGTTTTTTTAATTTCTTTCACTTTGTTATACCGCAAAATCAAATCTTCAATTTTTGATCGCTACCTTTACTAATTATTTATTGAATTTTTATTTAAAATTTTATTTAAAATTTTTAATTAAAAAATACTAAAAATTATAATTTATAATGTTTCAAGGCAAAAATGTTTATACAAATGTCATCAATATTTTTAATAAAAATTCAATAAACTTATTATATTTTTTAATTTACGTTTTTCCTTCTCAATATTATTTTTAATTAACGTAAAAAATCTTTCATTACAACTCTTGCCTAATTGAAAAAATGATGTAAAGGTGTGGGGGAATTTAAAGAAATACAAATTTAAAATTTAAATGACGTCTAAAAGATTGCTTTTAATCAGAAAATCATGAAGCAGAAAATCGTAGCTATTTTAAAACAGAAATCTCCGTCTTTTTTGTTAGCGCGCCCTCCTTTTTAATGATTTTCTTTTTGTATTTTAATATTAAAAAGGGATTAATTAAATTAAAAAAATATTTGTAAATAATGCCATTTAAATATCAATACTTCAATATTAGTTTATTTAAACCATTAGAACATTTTTAATAGATATTCTAGCCCTACCATTTTATCCTTCAAAAATAATCTTGTCTAGATTTTCCTACTTTTATTTTTTATTTACAGCCGGGAGGAATATTCTAAATATTTAAGCATATATTGGACCCTATACGAAACTTATTTTTTCTATAATTATTTTTCTAATTTTATCAAAATACATATAGTATGTATATCCATCAGTCATTTTTCGATCTGTCAATTATTTCTTAAATTTCGCAAAGAACAATATTTATAGATTAAAGTCTAAAATTGTTTTATTTATTTCCTCTTTAATTTACAACAGTTGCTTCATTTGTTTCTAAACATCATATGCCTTCTCACGTTGTTTTAATCATTTAAAAATTAAAAAAGACCAATGGCAAAAACCCTAAAAATTTTTACAAAAAAAATGAATGAGGATGGGAAACATATTTTTGCTGCAAAAATACCAAATCAGCGATTTCTCACAGTTTCCGGAAATGGGCTGGGGCTATAAATTTGTCACTCTCTATTTAACAGAGGGAACGGAGAGAATTTGGGGAGGGAGAGAACTATGTATTAGTATAAATTTAGTGTGATAGAACGATTGATATTTAAGAGGAAGATTTGCTTCAATTTTGTGAACAATTTTTGGGGAAAATGTTATTTTTTTAATTTTTCATACAAAATATTTATTTTTATTTTTATCTTCCGATTCTCTTATCATTTTAAATATTTTTCTTCATAAATGTGGGAAAGGAGGAACAAAAATTTTCAGTTATAATTTATTGCAACTTAATATTGAATTGATTAAAATAATCGCGTTTGAGCGTTTCATTTATTACAAAAACCATGCAACCGGAAGTATCTTTTTTCCTCTTATTTTTAATTTATTGCAATTTAATATTTACACTTTTTTGTTATTTTTGGAAAAGAATATTTCCGGATTAGATTTATATTTATTTTTTTAAATTTATTTTTATTAAAACCCCAAGTCTCGACTACCGTACATTTAAATTAAAAATGCATAGAGCAAAGATATCAAACGCGTAATCACATGATTTGTTTAAATTTTGAGTGCATTTTGCTGAGACGATAGTGAAAATACAAAAAACTACGTCATCTGCAACAACAAAACTTTAACATTTAGTCGCGCACTTGAACACATTTAAATTTCATTTAATTTATTTTTCCTTCTTCCTCTTTATTTAAATGAAAAACGAAATAATACATTTTTGTATTCAAAATAATTTTGTTACATTTTATACCTAATTAGCATTTTTTTAATTCCACTATTGTACAGTATAAAATAATACGTTTATTTTAATTTGACCTTCTGATTTGACTTTTTTAAAAATTCGACATTTTGAAATTGCGGAAAACACGATTTAAAAATTAAAAAATTTAAAGCGTCCTTTTTTTTAATTTTTCTTGATGTCGAGATTTATTTTTACGATTTTTAGATTCTTAATTATTTGTACTAACTTTTTATTACTCAACCAATTTACTTTTCTACTTTTCCTAACCTTTACTTGCTGGCTTTTTATTTTTATCACTAGAACAACAACAAAATTGAAAAGATTATGCAACACCACGAGTCTATTTCCTCAAAAAGTCGAATCGTCAGCAGTACAACAACAAGCAGTTGCAGCAGCGGTTATACAAGTAGTGGGGGCTACACAACCACAAGCAGTAACAGCAGTGCTTGTCGACGTCAATCTGAAGCTGATTTGGAACTTACAATGCAATCCTTGGCTGTAACTAAAGCAAAGAATGAAGAGAATGAAATTGGAGGTATTCGGCCATCCTCATCTTCCTGCTCATCATCTTCATCAGCATCATTCTCTGCTTCGTCTTCAGTTGATACTGGTCTTAATGGAAATGAAAATGTTATGGATTCAATGTCCTCGGTTCGTCAACAAAAATCTACCCAAATACAAATTAAGCGGCGGAGCAAAACTCAACTTGGAAAGGTTTTTTTTAATTTAATTTTTGTTCACTTCATTTTTTTATTTTTAGTGCCTCCATCTCGACTTGGTCTCCATCTCTAATTGTAAGAATGTGCGAATAGATTCAACAAACTCTTCTGATGGTGCAAATGGCTGTAATGGCAACAACATTGATAATTCTACTTCAAATTTGTCGCCGTGGGGGAAACGTCAATTTCAGGTTCTTATTCATGAGATATTGAAGATTATTTTCTAACAGCACAACCGTCGAGGACAATCAACGTTGTTTCCAGTTCACATCCTTCCATTTCTCTATCTTGGAAATGTTGACGCTGCCAAAAATCGGCAAACTCTTGACAAGTATTTTATAGGAAATTTTGAAAAGACTTTACTTATCTTTTTTCTTAAGGTGCGACATTCGTTTTGTGATTAATGTGACTTCTGATTTGCCAAACTATTTTGATTGTGGCGCCAAAGATGGACAATTAAATGGAAATGGTGGGCCCAATATTATGTATATGCGAATTCCGGTGGATGACAATTGCTCCCATAATTTGGCTCAATTTTTTGCAGGTATTTTAAAATAAAAAAAACAAATCTTTTAATTGTAAAAAATTTCTCCTAAAATTATTTTTTATTTTTAGAAGCGATCTCGTTTATAGAACATGCACGTGCTCAAAATGCTGGCGTTCTTGTCCATTGCTGGGCCGGTATTAGGTTGATTTTACATTTTGTTAAAAATATTTTCTATTCACTCCTTCAGCCGTTCTGTCACTGTATGCCTTGCATATCTAATGTACTCACAAAGATGCACTCTTGAAGAAGCTTTTGATCGTTTATTCAAACAGAATGGAACAATTGCACCAAATTTTCATTTTATGGAGGTTTTTTTTCATTTTTTAAATAAATTTTTTAAATTAAAATTTCTAAAGGCATTAACTTGTTGGGAACGTGAACTTTTCGCTGCTCATTTTTCTTCAGCAGCAATGGGAATTAATTTACCGCCATCAATTTCTACACACCAACAAAATATCTCAACTACAGCATCTTTAAATGGAGGGAACGTTGTTGTTGTTCCTGGGCCGCCTTGTTCGCCTTCAGCTTCTTCACCGGCATTTAAACAGTTTAAAGGGTTTGAGGCAGTTGTTCCTTGAGGAAATGGAAATATTGGGGAAGTTTTCACTTTTTACGTTTTGAGATCTTATTTTTTTAAATTTTTCTTCAATTCTATTTTTTGAGGATATTTTTATTATACCCACAAGCATGGCCAGACAAACGATTTTTTGAAAGATTTTTATTGTTTTTGGTTTTCGAATTTCTCATTGAGATTTTGAAAAGAATTTAGATGCTCGTTTTCTGTCTCATGCTTCCAAACTTTTTCTTATATTTTACAATTTTTATTGTTTTTATTGTTGACTACACTAACCTTTTTTATCTATATTATATCACAAGCTCTTACTCTTTTTTTATATTTTTAAATTTATTTCTACAACTTTCATATTTAAAAATGCAATAGTTTTTGAAAGAGATCGAATATTGAAGGTTAAACTTCTTTTTCAAGTTCTTCGATCTCTAGTTTTTTACCAAGCGAACAACCAGTTATTTTTTATATTCTTCGTTTATTTGGATTTTTTATTTGAAAAATAAAATTGAAACAAAAAGAATTGTTTTTTAGTAAAATATGTTGTTATTCATATATTATATTTTTGAATATTCTTTTAGTTTTTATTTTAATTCTTATGCGTGCTGAAAATTTATCAAAAGATTAAAATCAGGTTTATCATGGATGTGGCCTAAAAACCGAGGTTCATTTTATATTTTTTAAAATATTTTAATCCCTTCAGTTCCAAAATGCACTTCAACATTTTTGGCATTGTTTTGGTGCGCCTTAATATTTTGACTGCCAGGAAGGAAACTCACCGTTATGCCCATCGCCATCCATCAATTTGTCTTTTGGTTCTTCCCTCCGGGGCCGTTTCTTATGATATAATAATATAACCAAAAAGTCTTGATGCTCTTTATGTGTGCCACTTCCTGCTTGAGAACGTCATTAGTTTATGGTATGCTTTATTTGCTTTCTCATAATAATAAGGAAAATATTTTAACGGACACGCGTTTGGAGGGTCTGGAAAGAAATGTAGAAAATTTGAAACCCTCTGGCCCTAAAGGATCAAGGAAATTCCATCTTAGTTTTTTAAATTTAATTAAAGAATTTTGCGTTGAATCCTTCAAAAAAAGAATAAATAATTTGAATCCCTTGGAAACTAAAATATAAATTTTAAACAAAAAGCTCGTTATGAATAATGTCTGGAAAACATCCATCACGTCCTTTTTACAAAAGACACTTAACAATAAACTAAAGCAGTTGTGTGTTGTTGCCATTTTTCTAATATATACAAGAATTTCTTCTGGCTAAACAGCTAACTCTTTTTTATGCTTTCCTCGTTTTATGCCGCTTTACTCACTTTGCTTCTCTTAAAAATATATGCGCTACTTGCTCCTTATGTAATTTTTGCGGCAGCAATGACCTAGACATAAAATAATGCCAGTTATATATATTTTTTATTTAAAAATGGAATTATATTTATTTTTAAATAGGCTGATTTTTTACTTAAAAAATTTCCTCATCCCCTTTGCCCCACTAAAATGAGTTAATTATATTTTGCTGTTTTTGATTTTTTCTGCTTTAAATTTTCTACTTTCTTTTTAAAGAAATGTTCAACTTAACAAATCCAAGAAGAAATGGAAGAATAAATGAGCAAATCAACTAAAAGTGCATATTTAAAACTGCCAAAATGCCTCCAAAAGTCAAGCGAACTATTTGCTTTTTGGATTCTTTTGAAACTGTGGTATTTTTAAATAATAAAAATTAAATAAAATATATATTTTAGTTTTCCGAGTCTGGTTCTTTTATTTCATGCAATAGTGACAATGAAGATGATGATCCTTTCCTTTGTTCTAAAGAAGCTGAGGATCTTTTGGACGAAATATGGGGTATTTTAATTTAAAAAATAGAAGTTCCTGTTGGCTTTTGTGCCGTCCTACTAAAATTTTTAAAATGAATTTAATCTGTTTGACTTTTCTCTTTAACCTAATTTTACATTTGGGACGAAATTTAAAACAAAATGGCGCGACGAAAAGTTGGGTTTCTTTAAACATCAAAAATAAGAAAAAATTTACTGGAGGTGGTGGATTACACAAAGAACAATTAAATTAGATAAAGTTATTTTGTACAAGGCAAAAAATGCTATAGCTTTTTGGGACTAAAATGAAAGGGATTTTTAGGCATTGCACACCACCAACTAGTTTTTGGGATTAAATTAATTTAGGCAAATAAAATTTTATTTACTGAAATTTTCTGGCTATCATTTTCAACATTTTTTATTTAAAAAATTTTTAGATTTATTTTTTAAGTTAACTCCAACAAAAACCTTTGGTATTCCAAACGTCGTTTACTTTGTACTGTCTCAAAAATTAAGAAAGAAAAAGAGGAGAATTCATTGAAATCTTTTGAGGAAGACGAAATGTTTTACAACATGCATCTTTCTTCTTTTGATGAACATCAACAGCAAAAAGAGTTTTTGGTATAATTTTTGAGGAAATTATTTTAAATTAATTTTTTTAGAATTGTTCATCTTCTGATCAACATTTTGGTTTGGTTTCAAGCAATTTAACACCTTTACGTTATCATCAACATAATGTATATTTCAATTCTGACCAATTCCAATCATCAGTTGAAACAACTTCTTGCCCTTCAATTGGCACTTCATCAGGACTTCCATCACCGAATGACTACTTTCCTGTCACTCAACGTCAAGTGATTTTGTTGGGTGAGAAAACTTTTAAATATAAAAATGTTGACTCTTAAATAATTTAAAATTTTAAGATACAAGCAGTGCAAATAATTATGCAGCTATTAATTATGCTAATAATAATTCTACAACACTCAACTCATTATCTGAATCATCAAATCCAACAATCTCTTCAAGTTGTGGGTGTCCAGTTAATACTATAAAGTTAGTTTTTGTTTATTTTATTAATTTTTTTGATATTTAGATATGAATATGATAACAGCAATATTATTTCTTCGTCAATTAATCCAACATTCCACGTAGTAATACCGCAGCAAATGCCTTTTCAACCCAACTTTCTTCACAGCAATAATGCCCCTTTGGCACATTATCACACAAATAGATTATTTAATGAAAGGGTGAAGACTGAAGAAAACTCATCAACTTTAAATACACCAAACAATGATTTTGAAGTTTCTGATAAAAACAACGATTTCTTTGTGAATGAACAACAACAACTATTTAGCCATGAAGGTTTTCCTTTAGAAATAAAAGATAATATTGTGGATAATAATTTTAATGAACAAGCTGAGGAAGAATTGAACTTTCAATTATCAACAAGCTGTCAAAAATCAGACTTAATGGATCAAATTTATGATGAACATCCAATGGAAAACTCAACACCATTATTAGAAACAGACAATGGAGAGATTGACACATTGAGATTAGCACAGCATATTAGTCAGGAATTGAAGAGATATTCTATTCCACAAGCAATATTTGCGCAACGAGTACTTTGCAGGTTTTATTTTATAAATATATTCTCTATCAAATTTTTTAAAGATCTCAAGGCACTCTTTCTGATTTGCTACGCAATCCAAAACCTTGGTCAAAACTAAAGAGTGGTCGCGAAACATTTCGTCGGATGGCTGAATGGCTTCAGGAACCCGAGTTACAACGAATGTCGGCACTTCGTCTAGCAGGTTTTCTGAGTTAATGATTTAAATTTAAAGATATTTTAAGCCTGTAAAAGAAGAATAGACGAGCCCCTTAATGGAGAACCAGAACGGATGAAAGCAATAAATGATCCTGAAAAGACCCGAATTGAGGAAAATAGGACACTATCGCAGAGGAGGGGACAAAAAAGGCAGCGACTTGTTTTCACCGAGGAGCAACGGAAAACCTTACAAGTTAGAATTTGAACCAAATTTGGAATAATATAAGTTAAAGGCAGTTTTCAATGAGCACAAACGACCATCAAGAGAATTACAAATACTTGTTGCTCAACAACTCGGATTAGATTTAACAACCGTCGCCAACTTTTTTATGAATGCTCGCAGGTATGAAAATATGTTTTAAAATTATTTGAATGTTTTTTTTTGCATTTATAAAGACGAGGGCATGCAAACCGCTCCAATAATATAGTTCAAGTAAATTCTGTAGGTGGAGAGAGTGAGGATGCAGCAACACCCCCTTCATGGACAGACTATTGTTCATCAATTTTTAATGGAAATAGTCAGGAAGAATCACCCCAAACATTTATGATAGGTTTAGAGGATGTACTAATAACTCCAAAGCTAAACTGTTTTTAATGTTTATAAAAACTGAGTTTAAATCACAATAAAATAGCTATAAATATTATTGAACTTTCCGGTAAAAATTCCTCCACTACGATTTGATGTTCTTGCTATTTTGATTCATTTTTCTTTTTTGGCGTTTTAACATATTCAATTTGACTTTTTTTTCCATTGTGGGAAAATTTGAAATGTCAAATTTCAAAATATCTAAAATAAAAATTTCTAAAAAATTAAAATACTATTGTTCAGCTTTTTTATAATTCTTTGACTGTTTTTGGATGAAATAAAATGGTAAGGTTTTTAAATTATAAATTTCAATACAAAGATTATTGTTAAGTTGGTGCTCGTTATTGGCGACTTCTTTATTCCTTACCGTGCTCATAATTTGCCTCAGAAGTTCCGTAAACTGCTTGTACCAAATAAGATGCAACACATTTTGTATAATAATTTTTAAATATTTTAAACATTTTAAAGTTTTAGATGCACTGGTAATGTATGTACTCAGGAAACAATGAATTACTTAAAAACTTTAACTTGTGATGGTATTTTTATTTTCATTTTTAACTTAATTATTAGTCCATTGTGTTCGTGGTGACTTTGACGAGGATACTTCCTATCCAGACATGAAGGTCATTCCAGTTGGTCATTTCCGGATTGGACTAGTTCACGGTCATCAATTTATTCCATGGGGTGATCTAAAGGTTTCTTTAAAATTTTAGTAAATTAATTAAAATAATTTGAAGGCTATGGAGTTGGCAGCTCAACAGATAGGTGTTGATGTTCTAATATCTGGCTATACTCATGGTAAATAAATAGTTTTTTTAAATCAACTTTTTTATTTTTAGAATGCGCCGTTTTTGAAAGAGGTTAATTTTTATAAGTTTGGTATTTGAATAGTTAAAATTCCTTAACAGATGGCACATTCTATGTAAATCCAGGTTCGGCTACAGGCGCATTTTCACTTATCAAAGAGTTTGTTTTTTTATACTTTAACATTTAATCTAAACATTCATTTTTGCAGTAATGTCGTCCCTTCATTTATTGTGTTGGATGTTCAAACTGATCTTATCAATGCTTATATGTACCGACTTTTGGATGATGAAGTGAAGGTGGAGAGGGCTCAATTCAAAAAAAGTGGTCGTCCAATTGTTCCTACCTAAAAGACTGGATTTTTTAATAATTTAATTTTTTGTATTTGTAAATTTATTTATTTTATGTGAATTTTACAATTTTTATATAAAAATAATTTTTGTTTTTCACTAGTTTTATATCTCTAAATCTATCTTTATTTCGATTGGAAAGATTCACATTTTAATTATTTTTTTAGCATTAATATAATAATTTCTTAAATCGCAAGCAAAATAGTAAAATGTGGTCAGATGGTCATTCTTTTGTCTTCACATCTCAACTCTCGAAGGATCTTAATGACAGTCTCGCTTCGCAGAACAAAAATTCTAACAATGAAAAGGTTTATTTAAGGTACATATTTGAATGAATTTTAAAATTCACTTAAGGTTCGAGCTCCCGATTCTTCCAAAAGTGAGGTGTTAACGCGACAACCATCCATGGTAAAGGAGTTAATGTACAGCCGCAATATTGCTCATTCTCTTACGTCTCAACTCTCTAAGGATCTTGACGAGAGCAAAAATTCTAGCAATGAAGAGGTTTAATTTTTATAGATTTTAGAATAAATTTAAAAAGTCGTTCATATAAAGGTTCGTGCTCCTGATTCCTCTAAAAGTGAAGTGATTAGTCGGCAGCCATCTACGGTGGAGTTAATGAGCAGTGAAGATGGTCATTCTTTTGCATCTCAATCCCCTAAGAATATTGATGACAGCCTCGCTGCGGAAAGCAAAAATTCTAGCAATGAAGAGGTCTTTATAGTTTTTAAAATGAATTTAAAAAGTCGTTTATATAAAGGTTCGAGCTCCTGATTCCTCCAAAAGTGAAGTGATTAATCGACAACCATCCATGGTGGAGTTAATGAGTAGTGAAGATGGTTATTCTTTTGCATCTCAATCCCCCAAGAATCTTGATGGCAGCCTCGCTGCGGAGAGCAAAAATTCTAGCAATGACGAGGTTTAATCTTTATAGTTTTTAAAATGAATTTAAAATGTCATCTAAAGGTGCGCGCTCCTGATTACTCCAAAAGTGAAGTGATTAATCGTCAACCATCCCCGGTAAAGGAGTTAATGTATAGCCGTAAACCGTCTTTGTTGTTGGAATTATTTTTCCTTGGTATTGGCACGTGCGCATTGTTTGGTCTGGTTTTTGTTGGTTATCGAAATTTCAGTAAGAAGTCAGGTTAGAAATAGATTATCTCCTTATTATCTCCTCCGGGAAGCTTTTATCTTTATTATAGAAATTTGCTCATCTCATTTATTATTATTATTGGCCAAAAAGTTCTCGTTTTACTTTAATTTTTAATAATATGCCAAAATATTATAACAATACAATAGCGGTGTTTTTTTAGTTTTACTAGGTTTAGGTAAAGAAGAGTTTGGGCTCCACTTCTCGTTCTATTAAAAATACGATTTTAGTGAATTTTTATTTTGTCAAAAAAATATTTCGAGTTAAAGCCCAAATTATACCTGCAGGTTAAAATCCCATTTAGAGAAAGATAGAAAAAGAAAATTTTTATAAACTTTTACATGCAAGTTTCTGGGAATTTTTTGGTATTTTAAAAAAGGACTCTTATTTTTATCCCGAAATTTAAAATTCCCAATTTTAACTTTTCTTTTAGAATAATTTGAAAAAAGGGGCCAAAGGTATGTCAAATAGGAGATAATATAAATAAAATATGCAACAACAACCATAAAAGCGGTGGAGAATATAGATACCTATCAAAATCTCTACCAGTCAACCAAGATTATCATTTCGATTTTTTGTTCTCTTGTTTTTGCGTTTTACCACCAGCCGCTGCGGTTGCATTTGTTGCTTCATTAGCGGGTTTTTTCTTCTTTTTGTCATTTCCTTCTTCATTGCCGCTCTTATCGGATTCATTCTTCTCCACTAGATGCTCTTCAGAATAGTTCCACAAAGCGCTAAATTCACCTCGCAATGCAGCAAATCCAAGAGGCAACAACAAACAAGAGGGTACCAAATAAAGCAACGCAGGTTGTGCTGCCTGTAAAAATGTTTTATAAAATTTTGGTCATTATTCTAATAAACCTTGAAGTAGTGCATAACGCCCATCGTTACAAATAGTCCAAAGGCGTAAGCAAATATAGTCACCCAACAATAGAAGCGTCGTTTATGCCCTCCACTCCCTTTCTGCTTACTACCAACATGATGGTCAAAACGATAAAGAAGTGCAACAAAAATTCCTTGTAAATTAAAAGAATTACTTGTTAATTACTTATAAATTAAAAGAAATTTACCTGGAATCACAATGTCACCAAGCCCTAAAGGTTTTAAAATTATTTTAAAGTAAAATTTAAAAAATTTTTACCAAGCATGCCGTGTTTACTTGCATCCAGCCATCCATTGCGAAGCAAATCTTGCGGGAACATTAACAAAATTGGTGCATCAATTCCTTTGGCAACGGTGGTCATCTGTGCGAATGTGAGCAAAATTCCAGTTTAATTTTTAATTCAAATGATAAACTAACCACATCTGTCGCGAATACCCAGAACACGTCATAAATGAATAATCCAGCAAGAAGAATAGTTCCAGCCTTAAATTTCAGTTATAACTTTAAAGTAACAACTTAAAAAACCTTGAAACTGGCCAAATGAAGATTTTCGATACCGAAAATAGAAAAAGCAACACCCAAAAGATTGTTGGTTATCCAGTGGCGACGATATAAATGTGAGATACCAACAGCTGAGCAACATAGTACAGCAATAGATAAGTGTGTATCCCACTCCGAGAGAAGAAAATAGTCCTATTAAATTTTTTAAATAAAATTTTAAAAAATTAAACTAACCACTTCTTTTTTACCAGCTCTTTCGACTTGCCCCTCTTTCATTGGTTGTTTGCCTCGTTTAAGCACCAAAACCCATGGAACATTGCGACGTGGCCAGCGGTCTCCAATTGGCAGTCTTGAAAGAAAAGCTGAGAAAAACGGTTTCAAAATGGTAGCCAATGCAATGCATCCTGTTTGTTTAAAGTTTAAGAAATAAATTATGAAATAAAAAAACCTTCCCAGCAGAGCAACAACAAAAGAAAATAAATCAAATTCTGCTTGTTCATTTCAGGTAATTTGTCCACCAAGGTTCCGGCTACAGGGTGAAGAGCAGCTACTTTTTGCAGGACTCCACCGAAGAGCGTCCCATTGACCGTAGAATTTGTTGCCGATGCTGCTGCTCCCGTCAGTGTTGAATTTGTGGCGGTAAGAACTTTAAAAAATTATGAAATAATAATAGTGGCTAATGATACCAGAAAGTTTGCTTTGAACAAAATTTTGCGCCCATTCCAATCGCTCATAAACTGCTATAGACACGTAAGGTCGAACCTTATCAAGCAGAAATCCAATGCCTCCATCATTTGTTCTAAAAGAATTAATTTATATTTTCAAATTTAATTTACTTGAAAATTAGATAAAGAGTGAAGAGAACAGCACTAGCAGTCAAAGGAAATCGTTTTGCCTCTCGCGTAGTTATCGATGTTTCAATAAGCTCCTTTCGCTCAATTTGCGCTTTGACAAAAGCTAGCGATCGAATGGTGCCCCAGATGATACAAATAATTGCCATTACATAAAGCGATGAATATGCCATCACCTTTAAATTTTTTAAATTTATCCTGACCCTATCTCCAACTTAAATCCAGATCAAAAAATTGGCCCAGAAAGGTTACCTCAAAACCGGTTGATAATTAGAAAAATGTGAACCTGTTCTTCAAATGTATATACAGTAGCATTGTTTGCGGCTCCATCTGGTGATGTACTCGCAGAAGGCTCAGAAATTTTTGGCTCTGGCATAAGTTGTTTTTTGTTGATTTAAAGTGTTTACGATGCAGTATTATATCCAAGTCTAATGAGATCAACAAATGACTATTATATGTTAGAATCTTGAAAAAAAAAATAACTAGGTGGTTTTTTAGAAAAAAATCTTTTCGATAAACAATATTAAGCTTCACCTTATTAGACAAGCAAAAATATTAAATGTCTAAATTAAAGGCCCAAAAAAGTGCATAATCAAATTAAATGTGGCCGAGGTATCGCAGCTGAAATTGCTGTTCGAATTTTTCATGATTTTCGTTTTAAAACAAATATTCATTTTAATTTACGTGTCTGACATTTTGAGGCGAATGTCAAAATATCAAATAGTTAAAAATACTTCTAAATGTCAATTTCAAACAAATGAATTTTTCTGTTAACGATTGTTGTTTTTAAGATTTTTTTATCGAAAACTTATCATTTAGCGTAAATGGTTAAATTGTTTTATCCGTTTTAACTAAAATTTTTTAAGGATTTATCACCGACTTGTATTTATTTTGAACATTTCTATTTTCGACAATTTGAAATTTTGTTTTCGACATTTTGAAATTTTGATATTTTATATTTTAAATTGCGCGACGTGTTTTTACGCGTGTCTCTCATTTATTATTTCTCTCTACTTTTGACAAAAATCGCTCTAATCTTTTATTTCGCATAAATTAGCGTGTGTTGACCTGATTCGCCGGTTAACTTACATTAGTCGATTTGTCTGGTCATCTCTATTAAATTTTTTTCTAAATAAAAGTGGATAATTCTAATTTTTAGTTTTACAAGTCTAAACGATTAACAATATTACTTTCTTTTAAATTTTTCAAAATAATTTTTAACTTTTAGTTTTTACTTTTCAATTAAAATCAACATCTGTGATTGGTAACTTTCCATTCACCATGATTCGAATCTCTAGAGGGGTTCTTCTGGTGTGGCTTGTGACTTTGATTGCTCTTGCGGGTTCTTTTTTACTAAAAAAATCTTTTTAATTTAATAGTTTTAGTAGTGCTTCCCAACTTTTCTCGGTCTGAACGAGTCGCGGACGACGTCATCGATGGTGTGGAACCAAAGGTTGAATTGCCAAAAACACCGGCCAGCAAGGGTGCAACTGATGAACAGACTGTTCAGCGTGAGGAAGAGGCTATTCAACTTGATGGCTTGTCAGTGGATGAGTTTAAGAAGATCCGAGAGAGTGCCGAGAAACACCAGTTCCAAGCAGAGGTTTGTTTTTTTCTTGTTTCATGATTTTATTTCAAAAATCGTTTTCAGGTCAATCGCATGATGAAATTGATCATAAACTCTCTGTATAGGAACAAGGAAATCTTTTTGCGTGAATTGATTTCTAACGCTTCCGACGCACTCGACAAGATTCGGCTTATCTCTTTGACTGATCCAGAAGCTTCCAAAGGTCTTGAAGAACTGAACATCCGAATTAAGGTTTTTAGTTTCTTCAGAGATTTTTAAAATTATTGACCAATTAAGGCTGACAAGGAGAACCACATTCTTCACATAACTGACAGTGGAATTGGTATGACCAAGCAGGACCTGGTTTGTTTATTTTAAAATTTAAATTTTTATTAAAATTAATAAAATTTATATTATATTAAAATTAATTATTGTCTTATACCAAAACAAAAAATCGTAGAAAACACCTTTAACAAAAAAGCTTTAAGTCTCTTTTAGATAAACAACTTGGGCACAATCGCTCATTCGGGTACCTCTGAGTTTGTCTCCAAACTGCTTGATTCGTCAACCTCCAGCGAGCAACAACAGGTTTGTTTTGCTTATAACTTTTTAAGCTGTCCATTTTAAGGACTTGATTGGACAATTCGGGGTTGGATTTTACTCCGCATTTTTGGTTGCCGATCGTGTTGTTGTGACTACCAAACATAACGATGATGCGAAGCAATACATTTGGGAGTCTGGTATATAAATAACATTTTATTTAAAAAAATTTTTAACTTTAAGACTCGCAACAATTTACCGTAAGTCCTAATTATTATTAAAGACTATAAAATATAAAAACAAAATATCACATGACAAAATATCAAAAAAATCAAGAACACGATCGAATAGGAGTAAAAAAATAAATTAATAATTTAATAAACAGATTGCTGATGATCCTCGCGGTCCAACGCTTAAACGTGGTACCCAAGTCTCACTGCACCTGAAGGAGGAAGCATATGATTTCTTGGAGCCTGATACTCTCAAGAAATTGATTCACAAATATTCGCAATTTATCAACTTTGACATTCTTTTGTGGCAGAGTCGTACGGAAACTGTTGAAGAGCCCATCGAAGAGGAAAAGAAAGATGAGGACAAGGCAGCTGAGAAAACTGAAGAAAAGGAGAAAGATATGGACAAAACTGAAGAAGAAATGAAAAAAGATGAGGATAAAGCCATTGAAGAGGACAAGTCTATAGATGATGAAAAGAAGGAAGAAAAGCCAAAAACTAAGAGTGTTGAGCGTACAGTTTGGGATTGGGAGAAAATGAATGCAATGAAGCCGATTTGGATGCGTAAGCCGAATGAAGTTGAAGAACAAGAATATAAGGACTTTTACAAATCGATTACGAAGGATTATGATGAACACTTGGTTTGTCCTTTTGTTTTCTAAAAGGAAACTTTTAAATTATAGTCTCATGTGCACTTCTCGGCCGAAGGTGAAGTTAGCTTCAAATCTATTCTTTATGTTCCAAAAACTTTGGCAAATGATGCATTCCAAAATTATGGAAAAACGGAAGAGAATATTAAGGTTTTTATTTATATTTTAGAAACATCAAAAATTATTTTACAGCTTTACGTTCGTCGTGTTTTCATCACTGATGATTTTAAAGATATGTTACCAAAATACTTGTCCTTCATCCGTGGTATTGTAGATAGCGATGATTTGCCTTTGAACGTCTCTCGTGAAATGCTCCAACAAAACAAATTGCTCAAAGTTATAAAAAAGAAATTGGTTCGTAAAGTGCTTGATATGATGAAGAAATTGCCTGCTGAGAAATTTGATGCCTTTTGGAAGGTTTTTAAATTAATTTACTTATAGAATTAAAAAAATTTTAAGGAATATTCGACAAACATCAAACTAGGCATTATGGAGGATCCGTCCAACAGAACTCGCCTTGCCAAATTGCTTCGTTTCCAGAGCTCTTCTGATGACAAGAAACAAGTAACATTGCAAGAGTACTTGGAAAGGATGAAAGAAAAGCAGCCAGCCATTTATTATGTTGCCGGAACTTCTCGCCAAGAACTTGAAAATTCTCCATTTGTTGAACGTTTGTTGAAAAAAGGATTTGAAGTTTTGTATCTGACAGAGCCTGTTGATGAGTATTGCATTCAAGCATTGCCTGAATATGAAGGGAAAAAATTCCAAAATGTTGCAAAAGAAGGTCTCAAACTTGATGAAGGAAAAAAATCGGAAGAAGTCTTCAAACAGCTTGAAGAGCAATTCAAAGTGCTCATTGATTGGCTCAAGGACAATGGCCTTAAGGATTTGGTTTTAATTATTTTTTGAGGTTTTCTTACATATTTCTATTTAGATAGAAAAGGCTGTTATCTCTCAACGTTTGACTAAATCTCCGTCTGCTTTGGTTTATTTTTTATTCAACTTTTCTATTATTAAATTACTTTTTAAAGGTTGCATCTCAATGGGGATGGTCTGGCAATATGGAACGTATTATGAAATCACAAGCTTATGCTAAAGCAAAAGATCCTTCCCAAGAATTTTATGCGATGATGAAGAAAACGTTTGAGATCAACCCTCGTCACCCTGTCATTAAGGAGTTGCTCAGGTTTGTTTTTTCATTCTCTAAAAGAACTAGAGAAAAATATTATAGAGGTGGGTAGGGGGATTTTTTAATAATTTTGTAGATTTTTTATTCTATCTTATTTTTTTATAGACGTGTACAGGATGATCCAGAGGATCCGTGAGTATTTTTGACATTTTAAAACCTTATCTTTTTCTAATTGAAATTTCAAAATACATAAACTGGTTATAATTCAACATTTTAAGTGTTGCTAAATCTACTGCTCGCTTGTTGTTCGAGACGGCAACTCTTCGTTCAGGTTATTCACTTTCTGACCAAGTTGGATTTGCTGAACGTATTGAAGGAGTGAGTTTTTTTTATTTCTAACATTGTTTATTATTTATTCTTTAAGATTTTGCGTAAATCACTCGACTTGAGTGCAACGGCTGAAGTTGAAGATGAAATGGAAGTCATCGAGGATGATGCCGAAGAAAAGAAGGAAGATGGTGAAAAGAAGGAAGACGACGAAGGAGTTGCTGAAGATGAGACTGATGAAAAGAAGGATGAAGAAAAGGCTGAAACTGAATATGTAAAAGAAGAGGAAGCAAAGAAGGAAGAGGGTAAGCCGGAATCGGATGAGGAAAAGCACGAAGAGCTCTAAGAAGTTTGCCGAGTTTGAAAGGTTTTATCTATAATTTTTCATTCCTAAGGCCTGTAACAAAGAACTTTGATTTTTAACTAATGTTTTCCCTCTAAAATGTAGTTTTTTCCTTGTAAAACTTAAGTCATTTTTTGATTTACAGGCCGTTTTTTATTTTTTGGAGAATTTTCTAAATTTATCATTTTTGGTTAAGTTTTTTCCATCCCTCTTTTAAGATTTCATTTTTCTTTGGCATTTTTGTAATCTATTTCATTCTTTTCTGTTTTTATGATTAAAAACCGATCTTCACAAATTCTGAAAAAAATTTAATGGTGTCATTCATAAAATGGCTAAAAGACAAAGTTTTAAGTAAAAAAATTTTTAGGTTTAAAGACTATCATTAAAGACTACTATTAAATTTTTTTAATCTCAAAAAGCAATCTAAATCATTCTCTTTTATTTATTTTTCTTTTTTGCCATTTCTATTTATTTTCTATACAAAACGCTGATGACGATATTTTTGTGATTTTAAAAGGGTTGGTGGACTTTTTATATTTTTGTTATATAAATTCAGAACTCTCAATTTCTAAAATTTATTTTCTGAAAGAAATTTGTGCGAAAAGTTTTTCTTTTATTTTGGGAGCACTGTTTTTTTAGTAATTTTGTTTTAATCTAATCCATAAAAATCTAATTTTTCTTTTTGTGCACTTTTTTAATTTTTAAAATTGTTTATTAGCAATAATCTCTTGATTTATTTTTGATTAATGTTTTTTATTTTATTTTTTTGAGTGGACAGGGTTTTCAAAAACAATGTAACGATCAAACAAATGAACAATTGCACAAATTTTACCAATTCTCATGCGCAAGAGTGTGAAGAGTCATTTATGATCGCAAAGAAACAAACAAATTAAAGCACGGGACTCAGGTGTTTATTATTTTTTATTGAATAGGGAAATAGAAGAAATGATTTAACGCAATAGGACGTACTTGACTAGTGGGGATATATTAATTGATTTATACGAGAAATTGTCTCAGAAAGTTGTCAAAACTTGTTTTAAAATTTTAGAAATTAACTACTATAGGGTTTTTATTGGAATTAATCAAATCGAAAGGGGACATGTTAAGAAATTTTCTTCTTAAAAGATGTTCATTTCATTCTTAATTGATCACGTACTTTAGTCTTCCCTTTCAATAAATATTTTCCCATTAGGAAAAACGAATGATTATCAGTTTTATATAAATACATATGGGCTGATATTGTGCAACGTTAAATAAATTTTGTTTTTTGGAAACCCCTCAAATTCTGATTTGATTATATTTAGTTGTTGAATATTTCCTATTCCATGAAATTATACTTTGAATATTCAACTTCTGTCTAGGTGTTAAAAACTTATTTTTTGTTTGGGTAAAAGTTGCAACACTACAGGAGAAAATAAATCGATTATTGATTTTTTATCCTTTTGGCTCTACTTTCTTTTTTTCGCTTAAGATTTTTTAAAATCTAATAATAATTTTTTTTAATTTATAGCTACTACATAATTAATGAATAAAACTAATAAATGCAGATATTTTTATACAACAACAACTGAATCAGAACCTCTTTTACCTGACACAATCAAATTCATCAAAGAAAGTCTTGAAAAATATGGATCAGTTCATTTTGAACTCCCTCACGTTTTTGTTGTTTTTGGTGCATCTGTGAGTTTTTTTTAAATTTAAATAAATATTTTCCTTTAATTTCTAGGGTGATTTAGCAAAGAAAAAGATTTATCCAACGCTTTGGTGGCTTTTTAGAGATGGTCTTCTGCCCAAAAATACGCATATTATTGGTTATGCTCGTTCTCATTTATCAGTAGCCGAATTAGTTGAGCACTTTGAATCCTTCTGCAACGTTCGTGATGAAGAAAAAGAAACGTTTGGTTGTTTTATTCGGCATTGTTCTTACATTTCGGTTTGTATTTTAAAAGTATTTTTTGTTCAAGTATTTATCTTTAAGGGCCAATACAATACAGATGAAGGATTAATAGCTTTGCATAAAGCTATAACTGAGATGGAGAACACTTTTAAAAGTATGTGTTAAAGGTTTTTTATTTTTTTTTGCCTTGAGAATACCTCTTAACAAAAGTCTTAAAAACATTAAGTTGTATTTGTAGTTAAGTGGTTACCCCTTTTCTCTCGGTCTCCCCTTTTCATCTTATTGGCATGGGTTCGAGTCCCATCGGTGCTTTTATATTCTATTTTCTGAGCAATTTGAGTTGGAATTTTTCTGCTTGTGTTAAATCCCAAATTATTTGCTCTAAATTAATTAATCCGTTTAAAGATCGCTTTCAACATTCCAAAATCTTGTTCAAAGCGTAAATTAATGGGACATTATTTTAAAACAGAAGACCTACATATTAGGAGTTTTGATAAAAACCGAGTTAGTTATTTAGAACAATTTTTCAGGGCCTGCCAATCGACTTTTCTACTTGGCTTTACCTCCAGAAGTCTTTCAAACAGTTACAGAGCACATTCGGCGACACTGCATGAGCGATGATAATTCTGAGGTTTTTTGAATTAATTCTATTTAAATAAAAATTGTTTGTTTAAAGGCATGGACTCGCATAATTATTGAAAAACCATTTGGATATGATGACACATCTTCCGCCATTTTGTCAGAGCATTTGGCGCGCCTTTTTACTGAAGAACAACTTTATCGGATTGGTTTGTTTAAATTATATATTTAAAATATTTTGCCTCTTTAGACCACTATTTGGGCAAGGAGATGGTTCAAAATATGATGGTTTTGAGGTTTAAAAATTTTTCGGTTAATTATAAGAATCTATTATATTTAAAGGTTCGGCAATGAATTCTTTTGTCCATCATGGAATCGTCACCATATTGCCTCTGTAACAATTTCCTTCAAAGAAGATTTTGGAACTCAAGGACGTGGTGGTTACTTTGACAAGAGCGGAATCATTCGCGATATCATGCAAAATCATCTTATGCAAATTCTCACAATTGTTGCAATGGGTTTGAATGCTTTAATTTGTAAATGTAAAAATTTTATTTATTAAAGAAAAGCCTGTAAGCATGAGTGCAGATGACATTCGTGATAAAAAAGTAGAAGTGCTTAAACTGATAAATCCAGTTAAATTATCCGATGTTGTTCTTGGACAATATGTTGGCGATCTACAAGCTAAAGGTTTCTTTGGAAATGTTTGAATATTAAATTAATTTTTTAAAGATACGAATGCTCGTCTTGGATATTTGGATGATGAATCAGTCCCAAACAATTCTCTAACACCTACCTTTGCAACAGCCGTTCTATGGGTGAAAAATGAACGCTGGGAAGGTGTTCCTTTCTTTTTGCGATGTGGAAAAGGTTTGTCTGAAGAACATTTGAATGATTTTAAAACATTTTAAATTATAGCTTTGAATGAACGAAAAGCGGAGGTGCGTATTCAATATCGCGACGTTTCCGGTGACATTTTCCCAGATGACTCATTAAAGAGAAATGAATTGGTTATTCGCGTGCAGCCAAATGAAGCGGTTTATATGAAGGTTTTCATTTTTATTTTAAAAATAAATAAGAGAAATGGAAAGGTGATTGATAGCTTAAAATGACTTCTTTCTGATTATGACAATAAGACTAAAAAAATTCGTTTAAAATATTAAGGTGAACACCAAAAGGCCAGGTTTCTCTGCACGTCAAGTAATTGAAACTGAACAGACCGAGCTTGATTTAACATTCAATTCACGTTACAAGGTTTATTTCTTATTAAAAAAGTTTAAATCAAGGTATCAATTTTCAGGGAATGCGTTTTCCAGATGCATATGAACGCCTCTTTTTTGATTTGTTTAGTGGTCGGCAATATAGTTTTGTCAGAGCAGATGAACTAGAACAAGCATGGCGTATATTGTAAGTTTTTTAAAATTTTTTTAAATTTTTAAATTATAACTCGCATTTTAATATGAAATTATTATATTATTAAAAATTATAATAAAAAAACAAAATCAAATAAAAAAGGAAATATTTTTAAGGACTTAAATTTTTACTATACATATACATATATACTATACATATATAATACTATACATATATAATAATATAATTTGGAAACTTTAAATAAAAGAACATATGAACATAAGAGAAAACTTATCTCTATTTTGAATGTTTGGCGTTATGCCTAAAAATTTTTAGCTCTCCACTTTTGCGACAAATTGAAAATGAACAAATTAAACCAGAGCCTTATGTTTATGGAAGGTTGGTCAATCTTTCTTACTTAAAAATTATTTTTCAATATATTTAAAGTCGTGGTCCGGCAAGCAGCGATCAGCTTATGAAAGAACATGGCTTTGTTTTCACAGGCACATATCGGTGGCACAATAACAATTCTGAAACAAACAAATCAAATGGAGATGTAGGAAAAAATGATAAAATTTCCAAGGTTTAATAAACTTTGAGCTTATATTTTTTTTTTAAATTCAACTTATTGGCATTTATTTAATTTAGAATCTTTTATTTTTTAATTTTTTATTACAGCTTTTCTCAATATTTTTTTAGAAATTTACTCCTTTATTAATTTTATATTTGTTCGAGTAATGTTTTGTTGGCGCAGTTGATTTCTCTAATTAATTCTTGTAAATCTAGTTATTTTTGAGGACTGAAGAATATCAAACGTGCCTATTATTTTTATCGCTTTTTAATCGAATAAATTTTTATTTTATTTTTTGATTTTCATATTAATGTTTTTAAATCATAATTAATTATCTTTATTGTTTTTAGAAAAAATATTGCTCCAATTATAACATGGAAATCTGTGGATCTTCTTAAATGTGATAGGTTTGCAGTAGATGAGATTTTTTGGTCCTAAAATAGGTTGCGCCAACAGAATGCAAACCTGCCCCTAAAACAAATCCACTTAACCACGCTTCACTGCCCAATTGTCCAATACCCAAATGTTTATTGCCCAATTGTCTCACTGTCTAATAGTCTTAACCCATTTTGTGTTGCTCTAAAAATTTTCGACATTTTGAAACGATTCCAATACAAAGAAATGGGTGAGGACATTGGTTGAAATGTCATTTTTAATTAGGTTACAAATCAATTCATCTCCACATTTCTATTCAATTTTCAACATTTTTCCCTATTTTTCTAGAACTTTTTTGCACGCAATCGATCTGCGTCATAAAACTTGAAAATAATTGGCCATTAATTACATTCTAGTTTTGTTGGGAAAATGTTTTTGTGTTTTATCCATTGGATTAATCTGAAAGAGTATATTTGTTTTTCGGTATCAAGATTATCATATTTTCGATTAGAATGCTGGTAAACAATTTTAGTTTAATAAAATGAACTTTGATATTTTTTGGTTCACTGACTCGCATTTATGAAAATTTTTTTTAAACTTTATATTTTTGTAAACTTTATCTGTTTAAAGTTCATAAATTTTTTAAATATTTTTTTATTTTTCAGTCATAAACATATTTTAAATGCCAAATCATCATGTTCAACGCATCCTTTCTCAACGACGAGCTCTTCCATTACTTTTGCATTCACAAAGAAATAAGAATACTTTATTATATTTGTCTAAAATGTCTTCATCAACAATTAATTCTGCATCTCGAGGGCCTCTACCAATACAATTTCAATCCAAAAGTCAGGAAAAAAGGACATTTTCATCGTTGGACAACAAGAAAGAATTGGTAAATTTTTATTTTTAAACTTCAATTAGGTTTCACTTTTTTAGAAAATAATTGAAAAAAGGAGAAGCCGTATGTTTTCAATTTTTCAAAGAGAAATGAATTTTAACAAAAATTTAAAAAAGAGTAAAACATTTTCAGAAATAAATTTTTAGAGTGCCAAAGAGGAATCACTGCAGCAAGAAGTCAATGATTGCTATAAGCGGATTGATCTATCTTTTGAGAACGCAAAGGAGGCATTCAAGGTTTATATATTTATTATCTCTCACCGTGTAAACCGTCTCAATTTTCAGAGTAAATCCAATTTTGAACTTGCCCGTGCACTTTTGGTCTTTCGCTGTTGTCAAATCGACTTTTTAGTACAGTTAGTTTTCTTTATTTTTAAAGTTAACTTTTCATTTTAAAGAAATAATCAACGCATTCTTCGAATACTTCGGAAAGCTCTGGGATTGGAACTGTTTAAGCGTTTGTTGAAGTCTACATTTTATGGACAATTTGTGGCAGGTGAAGCACTAGAAGAGGTCTCTTCTACGGTCTCAAAGCTTCAAAGTTTTGGCATTAAATCTATTTTGGATTACAGGTTTTTAAAATGAAAAATAATCTAATCTAAAAATATAAGTTTAGCGTTGAAGCGGACATTAGCTCGGAAGAAGCCCAAGAAAAAGCTGTTGAAGGTATTAAAGAAGAGGAAGAAGCTAAAATTCCGGAGGTAATAATTTGGCATTGAAAAAGTAGTTGTGAAAATTTTAAAATTATTAGGCCTTGGAATTGCTGGTAGAACAAGTACATGATCCAAATGTTCAACCAGAAGAGACGCACAAACAATTTAGCGTTTATAAAGAATTTGGTGATCGTCGAGAACTTGTTGTCAGTGCTCGTACTTATTTCTACTCTGGCGAAAGTGAATGTGACAAAAATGCTGAAATGTTTTGTCGTTGTATTGATGCAACATCGAAAGCAACTCAAGGACAAGGATTTATTGCAATTAAGGTAAAACTTTTATCTTTCTACTTTACTTGATATTTATAGTTGACAGCTCTTGGTCGCCCTCGACTTTTCATCCGACTCAGTGAAGCAATTGCTCAAATGCATAATCTTTTCAAAGTTATTACTGGCTCTAGTTGGGAAAATTTGTTTCTCTCGCAAATCACTGAGGCTCAGTTGTTGGAAAAATTAAATGTATTTTTTGAAATATTTTAAAGAAATTTTTTCATCTTTTTGAAGGAATTTGGCGTCAAAACAGACAGCGTTGCAGTCCGTGAATGGTTCAAACAAGTAGATTTTGATGATAATGGAATTGTTGACTTTTTTGAATGGGGACAATTGCTAGACTTGGAAGAGCGAGGAGCAGTTAAACAACTTGATAAAATGTTCCAGGTTTTTTTAGAAAAATGTTTTTTGTTTAAACATTTCCTTTTAAGATTCTGAACATTAAAACTGGCCGTTTGGAGCCGCTTATCCAAAATTTGAGTAAAACAGAAATGAGGGAATGTGCTAATATGATGGGTTTGTACTTTTTATTATTTATATTCTTATTATCTTTTTAAACATTCAAGGTCGATTAAATAAAGTTGCTGATTATGCATTTGAGCGAGGAATACGATTAATGGTTGATGCGGAACAAACTTACTTCCAACCTGCTATTTCACGTTTAACAAATGCTTTGATGCGACGGTTTGTTTAAAAATTTTCACTATTGATATTCAAGGTTTCTGGGCTTCTTTTGGGTTCACTGATTTCTTGCATGTTAAATTTTGTAAAAATTCGGGACGGGACTCCTGTTGGATAAAATGTCTAGTTGGACAAGCCAGTTTGCCGCTGATTATTTGTCGCGGAGGGAACGATAGAGTCCTGTGTTTATTGATTGATCATAAGGTTATTGCTTACCCAAGGTTTACGATTAATCCGCCTGCATCTATCCAATTTGTTTAATAGCTTCTTGTTTAATAATAAGTTTTATCTATATTTTAGACATAATCGTGAACGTGGACAAGTTCTTAACACATATCAAGCTTATTTGCGTTCATGCCTCTCCGACTTGCTCATTGACTTAAATTTGGCGAAGAGAGAAAATTTTCATTTTAGTTGCAAATTGGTATAATTTTTATTTTTTAGATTTAATAAATTAATTATTTAAAGGTTAGAGGTGCTTATATGGAACAAGAAAGGTTAAGAGCAGCGACAGTTGGGTATGAAGATCCTATAAATCCAACTTATGAAGCTACAGCAGAGGTTTTTTTATTTTATTAAAGCATTGCATGACTTTTATTTTTAAGATGTACCATAATTGTTTGTCTGCAATTGTTGATGAATGGCTTAGTCGTGGCAGGGGTTGTGCTTCAGGTTAATTAATAGAAACTTTACCCAAGACTATTATTATTTTACAGTAATGGTTGCCAGCCACAATTTGGATAGTATACGTTATGCTGTGGAACTCTCAAGAAAATGGCGGATTGCACCAAGTGAGCGAGTCATATGTTTTGGACAGCTATATGGGATGTGCGATGTGGTGGGTTTTTTTCTTAACATTTTTTAAATTAATGGTACAAGTCGGTGTTTAAAGTGGTTTTTATTGCATTTTCCCTTTAAACTTGTGGTTTTTGTCATGTGAAAGGTGTTAATGATGTTTTGTTTTTTGGTGAAGTTTTGTATTATTGAGTTTTTTTGTGTTTGTGTATTTGTTGTGTGTGATTTTGTTTGATGAGCAAATCATTTGATATTAGAAAATAGTAATTTTATTATAAACGTGAAAGAGAAAAAAGTTTTAGAATAATGTAAGAAAAAAGAGGCACAAGTTTTGGAAAATAGAGGTGTGAAATATGTTTAAGTTATGTTTAAATAAATTATCCTCTACCAATATGGATAGGTCTATCTTCAATTTCAAATTCTTCTGTAGCTGCGCGATTTCCTTTTTGTTTATGCGAGGCATGTAAAACTGAAAGAAAGATTTGTTTTTAGTATTTTTTAATAAGAAATACATGCAAACATTCCAAGTAAATAAAGCGCGACAACTGTCCATGCCATATAAACCTAAATAGGTGGTGGAGTGTATTTACAATTTTAGTTTACAAGGGCTTTTATTTTTTTTTGTGTTTATTACGTCAAAACTTGTAATTTTTAGGGGGTTTTTCGATAATTTTTATTTATTTTTAACGATTATATTTTTGTTATAATTTTCTTTTTTTATACTTTTTTATTTTACCGGCATTTCAATTTTTTGTCCTGATGAATAATCCCAATTTCCTGGTAGATGAGAGCGTTCAGCCACCTATATATTTTTAGCAGAAATTTTTTTTGAGATTTTTACCTCAAGATTCCATTCATCAACTGAGTTAATAAGTACTTCAATTGTTACAACAATGCACATTGCTTTAAATTTTTTCTTTATTTTTTATTATTGGGGACATTAGTTTTGTTTTAAATTTTTGAATGGAATGACATTTTTATATTCCGAGTTTTTAGATTTTTAATAATACCAATAATCAAGAATAATAGACCAACCACCCTTTTGAACATGTATCTGTGATGACTAAAATTTTTTGGATTAATTTTAATTCTTTAACAAAGGGGAGATAAAAAAATACCTGAATGTATATAATGCCATTCCATTTGCAAATGCCATCATTGCAATCGCAATGACCGAAAATGCTGCTTGTACTCGATAATAATCTGTAAAAATTTTTAGGCTTAATTTACAAAATTAAGTAAGCATTTTTGTTCTTATGTCTCAAGGCTCCAACTTACGTTTTAGATAGACACCCGCTAATCTCGAAAATCTGTCTGAAGCTGGTTCGGGAAAATGTGAAATCCATTCAACTATATTTTTAAAAAATTTTCTACTTTTCTTTTCAATCTACCAACCTCTTTTTGAAGTATTTACTGAACGGTATTCACCCCAAACACCTAATTGAACATTAACATGTTCTTGTCTTTTATTAGTAAAATCAATTGTTGCCCAACTTGGGCAGAGTATTGCAATAATATAAATTACTATTCCAAGCTAAATAATATTTTTTAGAATTTTTTAAATTTATTTATTAACCATTGTCCCAACTGTAGCAGCAGCCATTATTCTCCTCTGCCTAAGTACTCGTTTGTATTCATGTACATTAATTACTTGTGAATTTTTACATTCAACAGTCTTTTCTGCGTTATGTAGTAATGTTCTCATTTAAAGATTTTGTATTAAAAGAATATATTGGGGATAAGAGAATCTGAAAATGATTTAAAGGGGCTGTTTGTGTGTTTTTTAAATTATTTGTGTAAGTAGGTCTGTAAATGTTTTTGGAAGGGTGTTTTTTAGCAATTTAAATTTATTTACTTGAATACTCTGTTTGAGAATTGTACTTTAACAAATTCCATTAAGAAAGATTTGCGTGTTATGTTTGCATTTAGTTCGTGGGAATAACTCACAAAACGCGCGATAAAAATGATATAAAAATATTTGAATATTTATACAATAACATGGCTAAGGGAAAATTTAAATTAAAAATGCTTGATAATATTTTTAAGACGCTTATTCCCAAAGGGGATGGATAAGATATTGACGCTAATTTTAATGCATGAATTTGTTTTTGAATTTGTGGATAAGATAAAGTTAATTTTATTTAAGTCTAAGAAGATTTTTGCTCTTTTCTAATAAAGAATTTAATTAAAAAATTGTGTGACATTTTGTGACAGAGACAATTGAAATAAGTACGTATTGTGAAAAGTATTTTATATGTAATTTTTATTTTTGAACAAGTCTATACTATTAATTTTTAATTAAAGAGTATTTAATAGTATAGACTTGGAAAGTGAATAATAACTTTATAGAAATTGTTTGTAATTGTGCATTTTAGTTTTTCTGCTTTTCATTTTAGTTATTACTTTGCAAATGGCACCCATATTTTATTTATATTTTCCCTGAGATATTTTTGGCATTTTTTTTTGCATCAGAATATAGAATATGACAATAAAATAAATTAAAATAAGAAAGAATAAAACTCAAGTCGCATATTTCCAGCTGCTAAAAATATATATAAGGGTCTTGTGTCATTCGCAGAAAATTATGAAAAACGAGTCCCTCTTTTTTACCTTTTTTTAGCTACTAATTTGCGTCAAATTGAATGAGGATACAGATTAATGTTTGTGTTATTGATTGTATTATTAAATTAGCAGAAATTAGATTTTGTGAGATTTTATTTTAAAAATTGGTTTTAATTGATTGGACATAAATAAGGATAATTATTGAATTTTTATGAGATTTTTATTGTGTGAAAAGAATTACACTCCAATATACCTATATTGTTTGTTCAATTGTCTCTTACGCATGTGACTAAAGTAAAAAATGCTTTTTGTTTTTTATTTTGAGACAAATATGTAAATATTTATATAGTGCTTCTATAAGGTAGAAATACATTAGAAAAATTAAAAAAAAAATGAAGGGATGCATCTCTAAACTTTATGGAATTGGGGGCTTTTCCCTTTATGGGAGTAATCGCGTTATTTCATTTGATTTACTTTTTTTAGTTTTTGAGGTGATTCAGTGTTCTTTACCTTTGGGTGTACTTCACTTTATTAATCCCTTGAGTATTTATGGTTGAGTCATTTAAAGCGGAAAGGGAAATTTTTAGACAAAAGTTTGTAAATTCTTTTGCATGGACGCGCTTGTAGAAAAGCTAAATTTTGAGAGAAAATATATGAAAAATATTTACAACAAAAACTATTTTAAATGTTTGTTTTTAAATTTCGTTAGTTTTTAATTAAAATTTAATTATGTAGTGAATTTTGGAATGACGTATATTTATTTTCGTAATTTTTTTAATAATAGTGCATCTAGATAAATAAAAGTGCATTATTTTATTGCAATGCTTACGTAATGCGGAAAGTTAAAAAAACAAAATTTCCTAAAATAGCGCTTAAATAATTTTAATATTGTCCTTTTTAAATTCTTTGACATGAAGCGTTCATGTGCATTTATTGACATTTTTGACCGGTAGAAATTGTGTGTTTATTTTTGAGTGAATTTTGTGTGTCTATTTTTTAGATTTTTTGCTTGTTTGTTTATTTTGCAAATTGTTTGTATTATTTCTTAAGTAAGTTTCTTAATAGGTTGGCAGTTTCTCATTATTCTTATTTAAAAATAATGTTGAAAACATCAACTGAGATAGGAGAGAAAACTGAAAAAAAGCAAAAAACCAAAAAACAAAAATGTGGAAGAATAAAAGAATTGTAAAAAAAGTAAATAATGGCGAGATAGAGATTTTTGCCTGACTGAATGAAATATTAGTAAAAAAGCTTTGATTGTTATATCTGGCTTTAAGCAAGACTGAGTGTGTGTGTGTGTGTTGTTTATGTTTGGTATTTAAAAGAGAGGGTGGGTGTCTGGAAATCGATTGTTTTCCTTTGGTCTTTTCAAGGTGGATTGTATTTGGCTTTGGACTTTTTTGAGTAATAAGTGAAAAAAAGTTGCACTTTAAATAAATGAGAGAATCATAGGAAAGTTTTGTCAGAAAACTAAAAACAAAATTTTTTTATCATTGATTTAAAATTTTTAGGCTTCATTTATACTTGGTCAAGCCGGATACAGCGTCTACAAGTAAGGAGATAATTGAATATAATTTATTTAAATTTATTTAAATTCAGATATATTCCATGGGGCCCAGTTGAGGTATTTTTAAATTTTATTATTATTATTATTAAAATAAATCCAAACGGCTTTTTATAGGATGTTCTTCCTTACTTGTCTCGGCGAGCACTTGAAAATGGCACTATGCTAAATAATCTGGGCAAGGAACGACGTTTACTCTGGGGCGAGTTGAAGCGTAGATTGAGCGGTGGGCAATTTTTTTATAAGCCTCCAAAATCAGGAATTTCTCCATGTCCACCTGTAATTTTGTCTAATACTCCTTCAATGGATAAGTTTGACATTGTACGTGGTTAATAAGGTTTTATATTTAAATAAAAAGGCTTTAATGATCATACATATCGCATATTGACTATAAATTAATTTTATTTTACTTGGGGTTTTAGAAAAAAAATATTTCTGGCCATGTTTTTTGATTTGTATGACATTTCAGCCTAAATATTATTTTAATTTTTAAAATTAGAAAATTAATTTTATTTATTAGAGTTTCTTTCTTTAAATAATTGTTCTTCTTTAAATATATAGGTATTTTTCGATCACTTATTTCTGCAATATTTTTTTTTGCAATATATTTTTTTCTCTTTATTTTTTTCTTTTAATTTTTGAAATATATCAAAAACTTATGCTTTATTATCAAAATATTCGGTTTAAAGCTTTTTCTTTTCTATTCTTTCTATCCTGGGGCAATGCAAAATTTAAATTTTTTCTCTAATTAAATTTTTCTATATTTTTTCTTTGCCTTTAATTTTTCTCAAAAGTGATGTGTGCAACAAAATTAAAAATGTGTGCTTGAATATTTTTTATTCAAAAATATTTTTTGAATACATTTTTCGCTTTACTTTCTTTAATATTCTTTAAGATTTCTTCTTTTAAGATTTTTTTTTCATCTTCTTTTATTTTTAGTGTGTATTTAAGGCATAAAAACAGTATTACTTAATGCCGAAAAATAATTTTAATTTCTTTTTAGTTGAATAAATATTTTAAAAATTTTTTTGATTTCTTTTTTTTTACATTTGAATATGTTAACTTTATATTTTTCAATTTGTTCATTTTTAATTTTTTAATTATTTTTACAGCTTACTTTCAGAACAAATTTTAAAAGAATTTTTCAAATGTCTGCTACTCAACAAATAGATAATATAATCTCCACTCGCCACTTCGCAACAAAATCTGTTGGAGGTCCAAATTTTGATAATGTTGGTGGTGTTGCTACGAACAGACAGATTTCCAGAAATATTGCCAAAAAGCGGGTTTTTTCTGCTAAACAGCATCAACTTCCAAAAGAAAGTCAACAGAAGAAAACTAGGGCTCCAGGTGAAGGAGGTTGGCTATTTTTATAATTTAATAGAATTATAATTTCAAATTTTGTAAATTCAGGTTCTCTTAGCCTGAAGGAAATTAGAAAGTATCAATGTTCAACGAATTTACTAATTCCGCGCACTGCCTTTTTTCGTCTTGTGAGAGAAGTAGCCAATGAAGTTTCTGAAGGGAAAAATTTTAAATGGAAAGGATTGACCCTTGTGGCTATTCAAGTTTGGAGTTTTATAATTTAATAGAATTTTTTCAAATTCGTCTAATTTTAAGGAAGCTGCAGAACATTATTTAGTTGATCTTTTCGAGGGTGCCAATTTATGTGCTTTACATACGAGTCGGGTGACTCTAATGCCAAAAGATGTTCATCTTTTACTACAACTTCGTGGGGAGGTAATTAAAATATTTAATTTTGAAAGTATTTTAAGAAGAGTTTAATAAAATTCTAAAATTTTAGGAAAACAAACACCCAACAATTAGAAATAGGGGGTCAATTCAAAAAGAATAGGAAGGAATTATAGATAGTCGAAATATAATTTATTTTACTTTTATGTATTTTCTTTTTAAAAATTTTCCCTTACATATCCCAATTTTTTTGTTGTTTTCGGGTTGAATTATTTTCAGTTGAATCTCTCTTATCTTAATAATTTCATCACTTTCTTTTGGATAAAATCTTTTAAATTAATTTTTTATTTTAAAATATATTGTATTTGCAATATATATTTATCTAAATATATGACTAAATTTTAAACAAATAATATTTTCCAAATATGGGACCATAAAATTTTAAAACGAATAAGCATTTGAATTTTCGAACAAAATTTTTTGTACTTTTGCCAAATTTGCATTTTTTTCTTCAATTAATTCGAGATTTTTTAGATTCGTTCTCATTGCGCAGCTGGAGAAGTCCCATTTTGCTGAGCTAAAATTTAATTTTTTAAATAATTGGTTTATGGCTGGTTTAATTCTCACAAGTTGATGGTTGTTGGCTAAATGATCCAGTTGCGTTTGTGTTGACAATTTTGATTGGAATTGTGCGACCTGGCGAGGTTTCCTTGAAATTTTAAAGTTTATTTATTTCGAAAATAATTTGGCTCTTGTCCAGTTTACAAGTCCAATCGACTTTTATGAGTCCAATCGTCTTTTACAAGTCCAATCAAAGTTTATAAGTCCAATCAAAATTTATGAGTCCAATCAAATGTCTATTCAATATAATTTTATAATTATTATGAACTGGGAATTTAATATGACTGAGCTCGGGATTTGAAATGATTTTAAATCCGCAGTCTTAGATCCAGTGACATGGAATGGGATGGTACAGCAATATATACGGCAAATCCTTTTTTAATTGTGATGTTAAGTGTCTAACATAAAAGAACATTTAAAAGGTTTTTTATTGCAAAAAATTGATTAGACTTATAAAAATTCGATTTAACGTAAATAAAATTTAATAAACACTTTTACTGTGAATAAACATTTGATTGGACTATTAACATTTTGGTCATAAAATTTCATTGGACTCATAAAATTTTGAGTGGACTCATAAATTTTGATAGGACTCATAAAAATCTGATTGGACTCATAAATTTTGATTGGACTCATAAACATTTGATTGGACTTATAAACTTTGATTGGACTTGTAAAAGTCGATTGGACTCATAAAAGTCGATTGGACTTGTAAACTGGACAAGAGCCAATAATTTTAAGCATCCAACTTTTATCTTTGGTGCGCTAGCGGTCACAGTGAGATGCCCATCAGCTGTCAAATTGCTTTGAACAAGGTCTGGATGTGCATTCCTTGGCAGTGTAAATTTGCGAATGAAGTGACGCTCACTGGAAATTTTGGTATAAATTTAATTTTCCTACTATTTAAATTTTTTACATGCTTCCAAGAGCATCTTGCTTCTCTCCATGTTTACCTTCCACAACCAATTGGTTACCAACAATTGATACCTTAAGGTTATTTATGCTTTTTACTTTTTTTAATTAAAACCTTTAAGTCCTCTGGAGCAAAGGCGCTGACATCCATGCTCACAGAGAGATAATCATCAGAGGATTGGAAAGAACCAGAAGTTGCTGTCCCGAATTGATAATTGTGTGGCTTTGAGGTAATTTAATTTTAATTTTTTTATAAAATTAAATACCTGAACAAAACTAGTGCTTCCCAAACCAAGATCCCCGGCGCCTCCAAAGCCAGACATTGTCGACTAAAAAATTTTAAAAAGGGTTTAAAGTTAACTTTTTGAAATACCTTTATTGTATGAAGAGGGGAAGAGGTCAATAGTCGTGGGACTGTTTCCTCAACAACTTTTCTCTCAAAAGTACTATAAAATTTAAAATTTTTTTTAAATATTTTTAATTCATTTATTTTAGGAATGCGCCTACCGATTGTAGCTTGAACTTTGGTTGAATGTGCTCATGTTGCTTCTGTTGGAGGTGGGTTATTTCAAATATTTAATATTAATAGAGCAGAAAATATTTTCCTGAAACAATAATTAGTTTTTAAAAATTCGGGGGAAATTTTTTTCGGTCGATTGTTTATTTCCATGAATTTGGCATGAAAAAATAAGTAAGAAATCCATAGGAGACATATGTGTGGGTGTGTTCCATATTTTCTTCAAGTTATTATCATTCCTTTTCTGATCAACAGCTGACTTTTTTTTTTATTTTTCTAATATTGTTTTCTATTTTTTATTTTAATAAGAAGATGATCCATTTTTCGAAAGGGATTTTTGAATAAATTTTTAGGGCTAAACTGGGATTAAAATAAATTGATTTAATTGAAAATGGATCTTCTTTTTACTTTATTTTTATACTCTTTCCTATTCTCCTCCCCCAAACGTTCTAACATTTAGTCCTCCTATACGTCATCATATTGGCTTCCGTTTTAATTTTTATAAAAAAATATTAGCTTCTAGTTTTTTTTATATAAGTGTCATCTTTTTTAAGTTCAAAGGGGAAAGAATAGAAAATAATAGATTAGTAAATCAGTCATGAAAAGAAGCTAATATGGGGGCGGATGTTTAAAATGAACAACTGACTTTTAACTTTCACCCCTCAAGTTTTTAAAAATTAAAATGTTATAATTATCAAAATTCCTTTAAAAAGAGTTTATTTTATCAAAAAATCTTTTTATCTTTAAATATTTGAGGGGAAAAAGCAAATACAAAGATTATTATTTTGATGACTCTGCATTTTTATAATAATCTTTCAGAAAATTTTTATGAATGGCGAGAGCAAAGAATTTATATTTGAGAGTTCTTTCCCCTCATATTTCACCTCACAATTTCATTCAACTTCTTTCAATTTTATGTGTTCTTGTTTCCTACCAGCCGTTCCTTGTTACATTCTTTATTCACCCTTAACTCTTTCACCTATATTTCTAGTTTAGTATTTCTATTTCTCGATCTGAAAGTGTTTTCTTCTAGGACACGTGGTAATTTATCAAATTCCTTTCTTCCTTGCTCTCTCTCTTTTATTTTTGTGATCTAATCTTATATTTTCTGGATTCTTTCACTAAGTTTTACTCTAACACATGTGTGTTCATTTACTAATCCTTGGCCATAAACAATCGACTGATTATTTCGCAATCCACGACCTTAACCACTAAAAACGGTTCTTTTTTTAAACAATGAGATTAAATGTAAAGGGATTTAAAATATTTTACGATTTTTACAATAGAAATAAGCCTTTATTTATTTTATAAATCACTGGTAAAACATTTGTGCCCTTAAATTAAACGGAATCCATTATTCTGAGTCATTTCTGACCCATTTTCCTTTTTAAAAACTAACGTCTTGTTCCCTAGGGAAATTTTTCTAATTTAGAAGTTTAAAAAAGGATAGAACAATAGAAAATTTCAATTTATTTGGGAAGAATTAAATAATTAAATGGAGGAAAAGCATTATTGAGTATTTAAATTTATGGGAAAGATATTTTAAAAATGAAAATGTATTTATTAAAACATTTTAGAACAAAGCTGGAAAATCAAGATGGGAATGCCATCTTCTACAAGCTTTGGCTGTCGAGCTACTTCAGCCAGGTCTTCATGTTTGTGGTAAAATCTTTTTAAATGGAAAGAATTCTTTTTAAATTTTAAGTAAAAATAGCTGGGAACACAATTTCATGCATTCTAAAGCATGTATGACTGAGAAAATTGTCAATTCTATATTGTTTTTTTTTTCAGAAAATGAATGTAAAGCCATTCTCCGATGGAATAAAACGTTTTTTACTTAAAAAACAAAAAAGGAAACGGATGGAGGAGGACATGGATAACAAAATATAAAGGAAGGAATGCCAAAAACAGATTTTTCCTCCAAAACAATTCTTAATTTCACTATTTTTACTGGATTTAACTAAAAAATAAATATTTTAATAAGTTATATATAATTAGACGGTGTTTTGGTACTTAAAAATCAATATATCGATTTTTCTAGATTAAAATAATTTTTATAATTTTAAAAAATCGATATATCGATTTTATTGATTTTTTATCGATTTTTTGTAAATTAAAATAATCTTTATAATTTTGAAAAAATCGATATATCGATTTATTGATTTTTTATCGATTTTTTGTAAATTAAAATAATTTTTATAATTTTAAAAATCGATATATCGATTTTATCGATTTATTGATTTTTTATCGATTTTTTGTAAATTAAAATAATTTTTAAAATTTAAAAAATCGATATATCGATTTATTGATTTTTTATCGATTTTTTGTAAATTAAAATAATTTTTAAAATTTAAAAAATCGATATATCGATTTTATCGATTTATTGATTTTTTATCGATTTTTTAAATTAAAAAATTGTGTTTTTACACGTCTTGCGCACATCTCTAAATAATTAAATGTGGGCTTTTGAGAAATAGTGTAGTTAGAGAAAAGAGTTATTTGTGGAGAATTAAGAATCTTAAAACTTCGTGTATTTTGGCAATTTGTGATAAATAGAAGATATTTTGTCCCAAAATGGGACTATAGAGTCTTGCCAATTGAGTCTGAGCTATTTTTAAGAAAGTTAATGAAAATTTAAAATTTGCGTTTTTTGCGCACATTTCTAAATAATTAAAAGTGGGACTTAGGCGAAATAGTGTGGTTAGAGATAGCTCGACGAGTAGCTCGACGAGATGAGTCGAACGAAAAATCGCATTGTTACATCTATGCGATTTTTAAGAAAGAAAAATGAGTTTGAATTTTAACCCAAAATTGCTAAAATAAGATCACCCCCAAAATTTTCAGCCGGTATATCTTGGATTCGGTTTGTTAGATCAGGATGTATGATACTTCATTCGATTCCTTATCATTAACTGTACAACATACCAAAAAATAGGGCAATTTCATCGTGCCGTTTTTAAGTTATTGATCAATGAAATATATGATTTTTGAAGATTTGGAGATTTTTTAAATTAATTCTTTTGATCCAATTTTGGTATCGTTGGATAGAGCTCGACGAGGCGAGTCGAACGAGGTATAATTTGTTAAATTAATTAATTTTTAAAAAATAAAAATGTTTTAGAAGTTTAACACAAGGTTAGTAAAAAGTTAGAGACTTTTTGTCGTTTGCAGCGAATTGATTCATTTTGTCGTAATTAGGAAAACTGGCATTTTGTCGTTTGAATGAGACATTTTGTCGTTTATTGGAAGATGAGACATTTGTCTAATTAAGGCATTTTGTCGATAATAGGAAAATGAGACATTTTGTCGTAGGAAAATTAGACATTTTGTCGTTTAAAGGGAAATGGGACATTTTGTCGTTTTAGATAATTAATTTTTTTCTCTAACTGCACTATTTCTTTATGGGACAAAATGTCATTTATTTTTAAATATGGGCATTATGCCAAATTGCGCGTATTTTTAAACTTAAAGTCTAACCAATAATCCCAAACTAGAGCTTAAACAACAAATTCAATAAATAAAATTTTAAAACACAAAAAAAATACAACTATATAAATGTTTGAAATATGGAAATCTAAAATCATAAAGTTTTGGTTGTTGTTATCACAGAATTATTTGAAAAAATCGGCGAAATTGACATTAAATCTAAAGCACTTTTTTGATGAGAATGTTGATGATTGTTTTGTTGATGCTGTTGTGTAGAATGGTTTATTAAATCTTCAGGTTTAAGCAGATTTAATAAACAGAAAGCAGTATAGAGAAAAGCTGTGCCCAATAAATCACCTAGCGCTGTCAAATAAGGGATTGCTGCATTATCTGGGTTCTGAAAGTTTTTAAATTAAGTTAAAAATAATTAAATAATAAAATTACTTGTTTCCATATCCACATTAAAGGCACTAACCATTGGCAAACAAACAACAAGATCATTACCTTAAATAAAATAGGAATTTAAATTAATTTTAAAACCGAAAATGAAAACAAAAAAATTGTGGATGCGTGATTAAAGAAAAAATGACATTCGGATTTAAAGAAAAATTAAAAAAAAAGTATGTAGCTACCAGATAGGGATGTTCTGGTCTGACAAAAAAAGAAGAAAACAAAAAAAAAGAAACGGATAAAGGAAGACAAAGAACAAAAAATGAGCGGAAGATAAAAAAGATATTAAAATAAATATTTAAAATTAAAAAAAAAAATATTTAAAAAAATCCCATCAAATTTTTAAGGTCCGTTTCCTTTATTTTTTTATCGACACACGGAAAAATATAGAAAATTTCATGGCTGACTTGGCACTTATGTTAAACAGCGGAGGAGCATTTACTACTTAAACTCCACCTTTATTTTATTTTTATATGCCATGCTTTCTAAACTTTTTTAAAAAATATAACAGTTAAAGGACTTATTAAAAATGGGGTGAAAAACTCAGAACGGGGCCTAGAATTTTTAAAAAACTAACAAACACAATTTAGAAAAATTCAAAAAATAAAATAAAAATCGATTTAAGGGAAATTGAAAAAAAGTTAAAAACATTTAAAAAAATATAAAAATTAAATTATTACTCAAAATTTTTTTTTTGGAATTTTTGTTAAGATGTTTACAAAATTTGTGTTTCACTAATAAAAAATCCCACACAAATCTTTTGAATTTACATTAAAAAAAATAATTTTTGCCTTTAACATAAATGCCAATTCATTTTTATTTTACAAAACAATTTTTTATAAAAAATTCCTTTAAAAGGCACACCTGCTTTGCCTTTTTTATTTTATATTTAAGTATAGCCTTTAGAAAAGTTGAAAAAATTGGGAGATATAAAAATGAATAAAAATAGGCCAGACGAGGAGAAAATCATTTTTAATTAAAACTTTTTAGAAAAAGGAAAAAATGGCTTAACTGGAAATAAAAAATAAGTAATTTCCCGTGAAAAAAAAAGTAAATCAAAAATATAGAAAAAATAAACACCAAAATATTCAGAAATAAATACCTATTTTAATTTAATGGGCACCAGACCAAGCAAATTAAGTCATTTATTACATCATCAAAAATATTCAAAGAAAAATTCCCCTCAACTCAATTTAAAAAAGAATAAATTAATAGTTTTGAAAAGAGCAGTTGCTGGAGCATCTACGGCATCAAAATGGAGAAGTAATAAAGCTGGAAGTACAATAGAATTGATGGATGAGATTGAACAGAATGAGTTTAAACAAAATGAAGAAAATATTGAATTGGAAGAAAGAAATAATTTGGAAGAGGGAAAAGAGGTTTGAAAAAAATAAAAATTAATTTTAAAAAATTAAAAAGAAAATCTTTTACTCAATAGATATTATTGTATTCAAATATTAATGATTTGAATGAAATTAATAGTGTAAAAAAAGAAAAATATCACAAGCATTTTGTTCATCAACAAAGAAAAACTACTTTGGCAGAATTAGCTCAAATGCAGAAAGAAATGGATAAAGCATTAAATGCTTTAAAGGCAAAGCTGGAAAAACTAGAAGAAGAACAAAGGGTTGGTAATAAATGGAATCTCAGAATTTAAATTTTTTTACAAATCATGATTCTCAAAAAAAATTCTGATCCTTAAAATAAAATTCAAAATTTAAAAAATAAAATTATTAAGAGAAAAATAAACATTTGTGCAACAAAATGGGTAATTGAAGTGTTAAAAAATTCAGCAAAAATTGATGATTTAAAAACAATGGTTACAGAAAAGGAGAATCAAACAAGCATTAAAAGACGAAGAAAACTGCAAACAATAACTGAAGAATGCCGGCTAAGAAGTGCCTTACTAACCGATAAATTTAAGGTAGAAATTAGATGGAGAAAAATAAAAGATTAGAATTAATGAAAATTAAATAGAAAAATTGAAAAAAAAATAAAGAGAAATATTAATAAAAAAAAGCCCATAAAAACAAAATATTTTTAAACAAAAGAATTGCACTGAATATTTGCGCGGATTTGAAGCATTAATCAGCACGATTCAACGAGAACAACAATGCAATGTGGAAGGTAAAGTAGAAACTTAAAAAATAACATTGCCATGTGCACGCTTGGCCGAGCGGTTAAGGCGTTGGATTTATAATCTAATGGGGAAGCCCCACGTAGGTTCGAATCCTGCAGCGTGCGATGAAGGAGTGACTTGTTGTTGTCATTTTTTAAACTTTAGATGATGACTTTTTAAGAGAATTTTTGTTAGAAACAGCCAAGAAACAATATCGAAAAGGACAACTTAATCAGGTGAAAATGAAGCAGAAAATTATTTAAATCTCAAAAAATTGAAAGGTAGTTGACACTTTTTGCCAATTGTTAATTGCAACTGATGGTCATCTTCGAGTTGAAGAAATGACATTGCTAGTTGATGTGTTTAGGGAGAAGGTAAAAATTAAAAAAAAAATAATAAAAAAACATGTAAAAAATAGGTAGAACAGACAAGAAGATTTCATGAAAGAATAAGCTGCGTTATCAGACAGGTAAAAATAAAATATAAATTCAGAAACAAAATTAATACAAATGTAAAAAATAAAAAAAATTAAAAGCAAATGAATGATTCTCCTTATGTAATGGATGAATTATGGGGTTTTGTATTAGAAGAATTACGTGTTGATTGCGCGGAAGCGTTTGAAATAGTGATGGTAACGAGAGGTACAAATGTTTGTTGTGAAGAAACAGGGGAGGAAGAGGTTAGAAAATTAGTTTAAAAGTAAAAATATAGAAAAAAATGTTAAAAATAGAGGCAAAAAGTCGAAAAATTAAAATATTTCCTTGGATCTATTATTTGCGCTCTATGGCTTCAAATTACACCGTATGGGCATGACGAGGTCTTTGAATAAGTTTCTAATAAAAAAACAGAAAATTTTAAGTTTGAACAAGTCAAAGAACTTTTTCTTAATACTTTGGAACGCTATTATGTTATTTCAACAAGGGAAATGGTAAAGAATGGGCAGAAATTGATAATTGATAAAAATGAATTAGAATTGAAGAAGAGTGTAAAAGCGGTTCTACGGTGAGCGCAATATATTTTTATTGGAAAAAATGGGAAAAAAATAAAATTTAGACAATATCCAATGCTTGGTTATACAAAGAAACTGCAAAAATATATAAAAATGTTTGGAGATTGACTAAATTATTATTTTTGATTGTTTGTGTAAATCCAAATTTTGTTAAAGATTAAGAAAAATTCGAAAATTTCCTTATTAGAAAAAGTTGGTATTAATCAAGAAGAGAAAAACAACAAAAAATAAAAAAAAATGAAAATGAAAAAAAACACGCATCTCGAAATAAATTGGGGGAAATCGGGAAACGGCATCACGAGAAAAACACGCATCTCACAATTAATCGATTAATAGTTTTAACACAAAAACCCCCAAAAAAATAAAAATAACCACACCTGTGCCAATGCAGCACTCAAATATAAAGCAGTGAACAATGAGCCTTGAACATATTGACCAGTATGTACATGCAATGCAGAGATGACCCAATTGAAGAAAATATGGCCAGGAACACAAAGCATCAGAAAAACCCGAGCTGAGCGACTATCATCCTAGATAAATTTTTAAATTTAAAATTGTTCCAAAAAATCAAAAAGAAACCTCATCAGAAGAGAAGAATGCACGAGAGAAGGAATAAAATCTTTTTATTGACCATCCATTTGGAAGTATTCCAAGAGAGGAACTTCGGTGATAAAAAGTTGAAAGTTTTGAGGCAGCAACGGCTGCTAAATTGCCACCAACACCTTGAGGATTTAAATAAATTATTAATAATTTAAATTAAAAAAAAACCGTTCATAACAGGCTGATAAAGAGGCATTTGTTGAAAGTTCATCACTGCACGTTCCAAAACAAAACCACCACTGCTACTAATCATCCTTAAATTTATTTTTTAAGAAAAATCTTTATTTGATAAGTTTGTAGATTAATTGTATTTACAATTTTTTAAAAAGAAAAAAACTAACATTGAAAATACAATTGGAGACCACCCATATTTGAGCACTTGACGAGCTGATGAATCACGACTAGCTATGGCAACGCAAATTGGAAGAATAAAAATGAAGAGAAGAATTATGCACCTTAAAATTAATGTTGGAGAAAATAAATTCAAAAATAGATTTTTAACATGTTTAGCCAATGTTGCGTTCGATGAGCACTCAAAAACACACTGCCAAAAACTGATAGTATGGTTAAAGTTGTGAGATCGCCTTAAAATAATTTTAAAATTAAAGAAATACAACTTTTAAACGAAAATAAAGATAAAGTATCTTTAAAACGGATTTAAAAATTTGATAAAAAAATTTAAAAATTTGATAAATATTATTAAAATCCAAAAAAATAGAAGAGAAAATTTAAAATATTAAAAGAATCAAAAGAAAAAATAAATGCCGCTAACAGGGATCGAACCTGTGACCTTTTAAATTTAAATATTTTTAAAATTATTTTAAAAATATTTTAAAAAGAAATTTTAAATAAAAGCATTTTAAAAATATATGCCGCTAACAGGGATCGAACCTGTGACCTTTTAAATTTAAATATTTTTAAAATTATTTTAAAAATATTTTAAAAAGAAATTTTAAATAAAAGCATTTTAAAAATATATGCCGCTAACAGGGATCGAACCTGTGACCTTTTAAATTTAAATATTTTTAAAATTATTTTAAAAATATTTTAAAAAGAAATTTTAAATAAAAGCATTTTAAAAATATATGCCGCTAACAGGGATCGAACCTGTGACCTTGGGCTTATTAGACCCACGCTCTAACCGGCTGAGCTATAGCGGCAGATATGAGAAAACTATTATTTAATTTCTTTATACAAAGAAATAAATGCAAAAATAAACCCAATGATGCAGCAATTGGTGTTGCAATATTGTCGGGATTAACATCCCAACGTTTGGCAGCCATTATTACAGCAATCATAACAAGCTTAGAAAATTATAAAAATAGAAAAATAACAAAAAATTATTATAAAAAAATACCGAAAGAAACAAAGAAGCAAAAGACGCAGTACTAACAGCAGCAGCACCCAAAAGTGTTGCATGTTCCCAATCAAGCTGGCCACGAGGAATCCAAGAAAGAGCCATTGCTGCAGCTGTGGCCAAGAACTAAGTTAAAAAATATTCCATTGAAAGATTAAATATAAAAAATATTTACCGTCACAACAATGGCTTGTGCTTCGATCAATGCAACATTTGCGATGACGATAGAATATGCCTAACAGTAGAGAATTGTTGCGAAAATGTAACAAATAAGATTCAAAAACCTCTTGTAAACTATCCAATTTGCCAGTATTTGATTGAGTTGAAAGACGACTAGCCAAAGTCATTTCCAAATTTCCTTTTAGGCCAAGTAATGCAGGAACGAGAATTAATGCTTGTGGTACTTCCTGAAAATTAATAATTAATTTTTTGTTCATATTTCAAAAAAGTTTAACCTTATAGAATGCCCAATGTTGTACTTGATCAAAGACTAGACCAGCAAATACCATGCCCAATCCGGCAATTAAAAAAGGGAAGAGAACCTGAAAATTATTGGAAATTGGAAGAATTAAAAAATTAATAAAACCTGAAATAAAAGAACCAAAGCAGGTTCAGGCCTAGCTAAATGTGAATGTCTATGAGGATCGCGTCCATTTATGGGAGGCAATTCAACAAAGTCGTTTCCACCAAAAGTGTTGTCATTATCGCTGCTGTCATTTACTTAAAAAGGATGTAAGATGATGAAGATATTTTAAATAAACTCAAGCTAAAATTTAAAATAAATCCCCATCAGAAAAATTAATAATTTTTAGAAAGCGTTTATAAACCCAAAAAGTAAAAAAAAAGAAAAACCCCTTAGAATTAGAAAAAATGAATATTAAAAATAATAAATACCAATATTCTCTGTATCATCAGTTAATTCAACATTTTTAAAGCTGCTACTAGCCATACAATCAACATTATTTGCTCCAGGTTTAGATCTTCTTTTCATTTCAATAACATCAATTTTGCCATTCGAAATAGGAGAGTTAATATTTCTTTCATAATTGGTCATATTTGTTATTATAGCTAAACAGTTGAAAGAAAGTAAAAATGAACTAAATAAAACAAATATAAAAAACGGATAAAACCAGAATTTAAAAAAAAATTAAAAAAATAATTTTATTATTTATTGTTAACAAGAAATAAATGAGCATAAAGAATTACAACTAAATAAAATTCTACAAAAAAACCTTGACGATCTCACGGCTTTTCAGTAAGATTAGTAGTAATATTGTTTTCCTTGGCAAATTGAATCTAAAAATTTAATGAAAATGAGTCTGTAATGTTGACAAAGTTTATAAAAAAGAGTAAGGACGAATCCTCTAAAAATACACTGAACTATATAAATCTTTTAAAAATAAAAAAAACAAACCAAAGAACGCCTCATTAAATAAGCATCTTCACCATCCGCATAATATTTAGGCTCCAAATCAGAAATCTCAAAACGCAAAGTGTTTTTGTACAAACTAAGAGCTGCCCGATTGGTGTGTCTGACGTGTAGATAAACATAGCGAGCATTATAACTAAAAAACAAATTATATTCTTTAATAGCCAAGAGGAAACGTCAATTTGAGGTTGTGAATTTTGGCGACCAATCATGAAATAAGGACAAATGAAGAAATCCCCTGCGTTCATTAATAGTTTAAGACGTTCCACAGAGACACCAAAAAGCCTATACCAGAGTAATAAAATACAAAAATAACAAACACTTCAATCATCGCACGTGCTGCCTGATCCATCAGCTTCTGTGCAATTCCAAGTCGACGGAAAGTACGCTTAACGGCTAATGAAGTAACATGCCCATGAGGATCTTCGTCTGCTTCTTCTTCCATTTTTGCGAGAACATAGCCAACAATATTCCCTTTGTGATCAGCTGCAACATAGGAGAGTTGGGGCCAAGAGAGCTACAAGAAAAGAAATTAAAATATGAAAATGTAAAATTAATTTAACAAACCACGTGATACATGTAGTATTTTAATTGATAATTCTCAGGAAGACACAACAAATTACACTGCTGCATCTTGATTAAATCATCACATGTTGCTGGACGAATATTCATTCTCAAAGATAATTAGATTTTTAAAAGAATAACCTATCTGAAATTTAAAAAATACGGACAATATCCTCAAATAAGATATCCAAGTGTTCAACAGCAAATCTACAATAAAAGATAATTCTTTATGAAAAAACATTTAAAAAAATAAAAAATTAATCAATAAGCAAAATTTTTATACAAAACAGAAATTTTGTGAAACATGGAATTTTTTAAAATAAATATAAAAAATGAACATATTTTTTGTTTATTTTAACAATCACATTTTTATTTTTATATTAATGCTTACTTAAAATAATTTTATGATTCTTTGTCTTCCTCTACTTCTTCTTCTGCACTAAGTTGTTCAGAGGAATCTTGTTCCTCTTGATCTGTTACTGTTCCATTTAAAGATTTTAATTCACTTTCAACTACATCTTTCAGTTCGTCTTCCACTCCATTTTGACATCCATCTCTTTGCTTTTCTGCTGCGAGAGCTTTATCATAGCCAGGGAACAAATTTCCATATTTTAATGGATCGGCCAGACTTTCACCAACATTCTAGAAAATTATTTTATTAAAAGTTAAATCAATTTAAAAAAAACTCTTTTGCTTATCCCACTCAATGATTGGCTTGCTGCATCTCTCCATAATGACACCAAACGAGGTACTTGACTTGGAGCATAAGTATGAGCAAAGAAGGTGGCTTCAGGAATACGTCCATTTTCGATAAGAATTTCCAAACATTGTTGTAGATCGCCTAGAAGATAGGAAGAAAGGAATGAAACATTGTGTTGATTATTGTTGTAGGATTCTTTAGCTAGTTGTGACATCTAAAAATAAATGGACGGTATCCCAAAGAAAAGAAAAAAATCGAAGAAAATGTTTAAAAATTGGAGAAATATAAACACATTTTTATAAATCATTAATAATAACGAGTGCAACAAGCGCTCGACGAATCTGGACTGATCTCATGAAATTTATTAATATGATAAACATGCAGATAACAGTCAGATCCGGCGAGCACACGGCACTCAAATAAAGTAGTATTTAAATGTTGTGTTGTTTATTTTTTAGAAAAAAGAACTAAACAATAAATTAAAAAATCATACCAATTTATTAGATCCGGAACAAGACGCAAGTAAAAGAAGACCTCCAAAATCACGAGCTTTAGCCAAACATTCACCTGCCAATCGTAACTCTGAACGAATAGTTGCTGCATGTGCAAGTTGTTTCCATTTTTCTTCACTATCAGATTGTTGTGCCAATTCATATGCAACATTTAGATCTCCAAGTGAAAGGGCCAACTCGAAGCGATGCTATAAATGAGAAGATTATTGAAGTAATTTACAATAATATAATAAATAACCTGTGGATCTTTGCTAACAGCAAGCGCTTGCTTTTTGAAGCCCTTAAAAAAAGATAAAATTAGAACATGAGAAAAATTATAACAAGAAAAAAATCTGCATGCTCAGCGCCACATTTATTATCAATCTATCGTCAATAACACAGACCAAGAGGCTTAAATTTCATCATTGCATGCAAATGGGATCGAACCCCGTATTTGACTAAAAGTGAGGCAAAAGCAAAACCTCTTAACCACAAGTAACTCTCCCCAAATTTGAGAAAAACATTACATAATGAATTTCGAAATTGAATATTAATTGATTTCCCTCACAATACAAGATGAAATCAACTTAAAAATAAAAATGCAAACCTGTTTCTCCAAAAATTGAGCCACTCGAGTGCATTGATTTTCAGGTATTGTTTTTAGAATTCGATCAGCAGAATCAAAATCACGTCGCATCACGGCTGTTTGATATTCCAAAACTGACAGAAGAATTTTATAGGAGACGATATTGTGGTCTTTGTCACAGGCGAATAGACGATTTTCTTTTGCCAAATAACCGAGCTAAAATAAAAAATTAACAAAAAAAAATTAAATCTTATTAACCAAATAAAGTGGACGATCAGTATGTGCAATAGTAACAACCTCCCCTCCAACATAATAACTAAGGCGGTTTAAAGTTGTCGTAAAAATGAAGCAATAACCGACCCAAATTCCAGTTTTTACAGACTCAGTCAGATCACCTTAAAATTGATATTTCGAAAGATAATAAAAGATGGAATTTTAGAAGAAAACAATTTTATCAATCAAAAAGTTAAAAACTAACCAATAACTTCAAATGCTTCCTCAACCCCATCAGCACCAATATCATTAACATTTTTACGTGAAACAGCTTCAGAGTCATAACGCAGAATGTAAAGTTGTTCATCACTTGCAATAGCAACCATATCACCATTTTCGCTCCAGAAAACTCGTTTGGCAACAATTTCAATGCGACGAATAACATGGCCAGTATCCCAATCATAAAAGAGAAGTGAACCAGCAGAACGTGCTGCCAGTAAATGACCACCATCAATTCCTTCAATAGATGTATCAGGGCGAATTTGAAGGACTTCCTAAGGAAATAAAAAATATCTATCTAAATACCTAACGAAACCTTGAAATTTTTAAACAGCTTAATCATCTGTGAACTTTCTTGAACTGCATACATATTTGAATCATTCGCCCATGCAAAATCAAGGCTTGAACCAAAGGATTTGTTTCGCAGAGCTGTTGCCGTATAAATTATATATTCTCCATCGCCACAAACAACAACAAAACGTCCATTTGGGGAATGTTGCAATTTTTGAGGGTATAATTCTGTAGATCCCATGTCTTTGACTGCAAGAGCTAAGCGCTCACCATCTAAAAATTTTTAAAATTAAAAAAAAATTAAAAACATCAAAAGGGATCATTAATCATCAAAAAAGTTTCTCAATATCTATGGAAAAAATGTGCTCAGACCTATCATTACAAATATCATTTTAAACAAATCATCAAAGAATTGGCTCTGATAAATATCATCATCGCACACAAAAGGGATTGAACCATCGACCTCCCCCCGACAAACCCAGAGCAAAACCATTTAACCACAGACCTAACTGTGAGAACTTTTCTCAAATGAAAGCATAACCTAATGAAAAATTGTTTTAAAACTAGACAAGCCAGAAAACTAGAACTTTTTCTTGTAAACACAATTTAAAAATCCACTTGAATTTTATAAAATAAAATAACCTTGTGCTTGTTCCAAAGTTTGTTCATCCGCTGCTCTCAAATTAACCTGTTGAACATCTGTATGTTTTGCCCATAATAATTTTCCTGTTGAATCCATAGAAACAGCCGGTTCTTCTCGTCCCAATTTTATAGTTACAGAGCCTTCGTCATACCCAATAGCAATTTTATTTGATCCACGCTGTGCTGTTATACACCAAACACGTTCAAGTCCATAATTAAGTGTTGTTTCAAGCCTTGAAATTTAAAAAGTATTTTAGGTGATTCTTAACTACAAATTTTTAAAAATGGTCAAAAGTGGCTTCATAGCAAGGATGAAGTTATCATCAAAGACAATACCTATATTGCTCTCCGAACGTGAACAGCAATATTATAATTATAATCATAAGCCACTTAACCAGACATGACGCTCGTTAAAGAAAATTAGAAAAATGATATGTTCCTAACAAAAGATACAAAAGTCCGAATTTTTATTTTTCGTCATACGAAAAAGATTTCTTCAATTACCTATTAGTATTTGCATGCCAAATTCGCACAGTTGCATCTTCCGACCCAGTAACAATAATAGGCAATTCTGGATGAAAACAAACAGCAGAAACATTGTGCGCATGCCCATCAAGTGTTGCAACACAAGTTTTGTTTTGATAGTCCCAAATTTTGATTAATCTGTCGTCTGCTCCAGAAATTAAATAAGGCTTGTCGCCACTGTGGTAATAATCAACACAATTTACCTAAAAATGTTTATGAGTAGAGAATCGAAATAAAATGCTCATACCCCCTTCTCGTGGCCTTCAAGAGTAAAATTCGGTGTAGGACTTCCCAATTGCCAAACTTTTATTGTCTTATCAAGTGAAGCTGTGGCGAATGTATTATTGTCCTTTGGATTTATCACTAATTGCATAACATAATGAGTGTGGCCTGAAAAAAATGAACGAAATATGAATTGGGACGAATCGATTAGAAGAGATACAAAAATGCTCAAAAACAATTCCACCATACAATAAGTATATAAGGGACGATGGCTCATAGAGAAGATTAGACCGCAGTCATCGGAGAACAAAAGATTCTGTTCTCCAAAATCAGGTTAAGATAAAGTATTTTAATCATTGCCAACTTAAAGGTAATGTCAATTTAAGATGAATCTAGGACGTTAAGAACGATCATGACTTGGAAACATAGCTGATGTAAGGGCGTGCACAAACAAAGGCAATAAAGATAGAATGAAAATGGCTCTTAAACAAAAAAAGAAAACCTTCAAAAGTCTGCTTGAGTTTCCATTTATCATCCCAATCCCATAGTTTAATAAGCATATCATCCGAACTCGTTAGTAGAAAAGGTTGAGTTGGGTGCACAGCTATCGATCGCAAATAGTCCGAGTGAGCTTCCTAGAATTATGAATTAACAATAAGATGAACAAAACATGCTTGGTGTTTCTGTGGTGACCCCAAGCAAGGATGACACATTCGACACATTCGTCATCATTGCTGTTACGAGACCCTAAAGAGAAAACAAGGACAGCCCCTCGGTCCTTTAAACTAAGATTCACACAAAGTTTAAACTCTACTCACCATTTGGTGCACACGTTCCAACGTGTTATAATTGAAGATGCGAAGTTGCATATCATCTGAACCAGTTGCTATCCAATTTTTGCGGAAAATGAACTTCGCAGCTCGTACTGGCAGCTCACAAACCTAAAAGAAAGATTAACTTATTTGAAAGGAAACTTAAAAAGAAAACCTCAAACGATTTAACCAACTGCTGATTTTCATGATTCCAAATATGAACATGCCCATTATAAAGAGAAACTAATGTCCAAGGTTCAGTTGGATGTAAATCAATTGATTTGACACGATCAGAACGGGCGAGTAATTTCCGTTTAACATCAAGGCGAAGTGGCATCTTATTGATAAAATTGGCTGCTTATATTTATTCTTTGTTTTCTCTAAAATGGTTTGTTATTGGTAGACTTTCCTCCTTTATGATTAATAAAATCGACTAATAAGTTGAAGAAAAAATAATCGGAATAACGACGTGGATGAAAAAAAGCAATATGGAAACAAATAAATAAAATAAAAAGAGAGAGAAAAATAAATAAAATGAGAGTGGAAAAAGTTGAAAGAAAAAGAAAAACACTATGCCAACACGAAAAAATAATCATAAATTCAAACCACCAACTTTAAATCCAACAAATAATCAAAACAAAATTTAGGAAAAAAAGAGGAAAACAAAAGGAAAATGTAAACAAAACTGAAAATTTACATTCTTTAAAATTTTATAAAATTATTAATACTTTATTCATTGTGTGCATTTATTATTATTTTACGATAAAAATCCGAATGAAGACGAGGGAAAAAATAAAAAGGCACTCATTTTCAGTTGTATAGATATTTTTTGTACAAACTGAATGAGCATAAAAGAATATTTTTTTTTATTGATTTGTTCAATGTCGTCCATTCTCCATTCTTCCACTGTAAGGCGGGCGAGGAGATGGACGGGACGTTGCAGCAGCGGAGGGATTTAGAAGTGTTGTAGTGCTGCCTGCTACTGGCTGGTAACAGGGACTGACGCTTAATTGTGATGCACGACTGTCAATGTCGCCCTAATTTATAATTTAATTAATATTAAAAAATTAGAATTAGTAAAAAATATTTACATATTTATAAATGGATTTCGAAATGAAAATTACTTTAAAAATTTTGCTGGGGTGTAAAAATCAACTTGAATTATAAAATGTCGAAAATTAGAATTTCGTAAAAAGATTTTGTGAAAATTATAAAAAATGGAAGAACTACAAGTCGTTGCATGCTGCAGGATTCGAACCTACGTTGGGCTGAACCCATTCGGATCAGGAGTCCGACGCCTTAACCACTCGGCCAAACATGCAGTCGAACAAATTTGTTAATAATGATAATTTATCTTTTATTTATTTCCTCTTTTTTCGCTTCTACCCGCAAGAGGGTAAATTAAATATTTTAATTAAAAATAAACTAACTCTAACTGATTCTGATGTTTCCGTCATGGAGAGTTTCTCGCCAAAAATGTTGCCGATTCTCTTGCAAAGACGGGTGGACATGGCTTCAGGGAAGAGACAGACTTCACCCTGTGTGGAGGTGATTGTTCGGAAAGGCATTTTACACCTTAAATTTTAAAATGAATTTTAATCAGCAAAAGTTCCTTCAAACCGTTGTCTAGGGCTCTCTCGTGAATTGCTGCGAATATAAAAATCCAAGTAAGTCGTGCGGTATTCTATGAAATTTATACGTTGCTTATTCCGCTTAAAAAAATAAAATTTTAAAATTCCTGAAAAAAAACCTTCAACCTTGTTATCAGTAGTATTTAGACCTTTGAGCATCACCAGAATGTGTTCACCAACTTGTGCAGTCCGATAAATATATTTTCTGATGGCCCGGATTTGATTGGTCTAAAATTTTTTAATAAAGTTCCAAATTTAAAAAAAATTTAAAAAAAAAATTAAAAACTAAAGACCAACAGTCATTGCATGCTGCAGGATTCGAACCTACGTAGGGCTGAACCCCGTCGGATTCTGGCTTCCGACGCCTTAACCACTCGGCCAAGCATGCAGCCAGAGGCGTAAGTTAATTAATTTGGTTTATAACGTTTATTTTTGACAGGTGTGGGCGTCAAAAAATTAGCAATAATGTTTGATTTAAAAAATCCGCCTTTAATAAAAAATTAAAAACAAACCAAAATTTCATCCTTGTCGTGGCAAATGTCTACCAGACGTATCTTGCGCATATTGTAATATTCCGTGTCGATCGCATCAGCTTGAGTTTCATCTAAAAAGTAGTAAGATAATTGTAAAATATTTTAAAAATATACTTTGTAAGAAGAGCACCACTCTAATTGAGTCATTATTTCGTCCAAAGCCAAAATCACAAAAAAGTTGTCTAACAGTGCGAAATAAATCCTCATTGTAGGGCACCTATAATTTTTAATATTTTAGCTTAAAAAAAATTTATCGCTCTAATTTACTTTTAAATCCAGCCTTACAATCCTTTTATGTTTTCTGAAGAAAGTAAGGAAAGGTTCGGCACTGAAAAATATTTTTAAAAATTAGTGTAAAAATTATATTTAAAAAATAAACAACCATTCATGAAATGACTCAAGCCTTTTCTAAAAAATAACTCATTATTTGTTAAAGCTAAAAAGTGTTTTATTACCTCCAAACGGCCCTTATCTGCTTCGTCCTTTAAAAATAGTCTAAATTATCATTAAATTTTATTTTTATTTATACCGCTCCACCACGTAGCAATTGCCTTGCCTCTTGCCGCAATTCTCTTTCTTCATCTGTTTCTTTTTTAGATTTTGAGGTAGATGGTGAAGAGGAGAAGGATCTAGAGGGACCGCTTTCTTAAAAATAAAAATATATTTCGGAAAAGAAAACCTTAAAAGAAATTAATTTTCAAAAGTGAAAAATGGATTTGAAAAAATTTAAAGGCACCAAGTAATTGATATTCCGCTGAGATGTAGAGTTCCAATGCAAAAAGCACATGATACTAAAATAATTGTATTTGTTAGCAAAATCGATTAAATCTCAAATATACCTTTCGATCAAATTCCCCTAGCTGATCCTGAAATAAAAAAGCAATTAACAAATGAAAAATAAAGTAAATCAAGTTAATTGCATGCTGCAGGATTCGAACCTACGTAGGGCTGAACCCCGTCGGATTCTAGATTCCGACGCCTTAACCACTCGGCCAAGCATGCCCACGACAAATTGTGTTAAAAAAATTGGTCAAACAACAATAAAAATTTATCTTTGAATTTATAAAAAATATTTACCTTATGATCCATTGCTGTAAAAACTGCAGACTTGAGAATAAAAGACAATTCAGGAACAATATCAACAATAAATCTCTTAAAATTAATTGAAATTTAAAAAATCATTTCCAAGTACCTGTGCATTTGTGTGGGCTGTGGCAATTTTAGCTCCCACCATTTGAAGGACCCAACGCAGATTTATTATGCCTGGATTGCGCTTAAAGTAAAAGTTTGAATTAAAATAATTTAAAAATTAAAAAAATTACTCTGAGCAATTCGTTTATTTCCACAGTATTTTGAACAGTGTTGGCTTCTTTTTGAGGCAAATAAGAGAAGATAACATCTTCTAAATTTAAAAAAATGATATTTTTATAAAAATTAAATAACCAATTCCAATGGTAATAAAGTCAAATTCCTGTGCAAGCTCTTGAGTTAAAATACCCTTCATGCTTCCTGGACCACCTTAAATTTAAATATAAAAAAATTAAATTTTCAATAATTAATTTATTTATCCACTTACTCAAAAAAAAAATAATGAAAAAAATCTGACTTAAAAATAAGATATTTTAATCCATCTATTACGTTTTTAAATATAAATCCTAAAAGAAAAATAATACGTAAAAAATGACTTTGTAAAATGCCAAAAAGAATTTGTACTTAAATGTGAACATATAATAAGCAAATGCGTAGATTTTGCTTATATAAACATTGCTTGCGTAAACAAAGAACAATTTTAATTTTAAGATGAGAAAAAATACAAAAATTCTTTAAAGATAATGGTCATCCTGTATAAAGGAGAAGATGATAAAAGAAAAATTATAAAATTATCCGGGAAAAAATGATTAGCTAGATAAATAGAAAAAGATACATAAATGTATTTAAATAAAATACAAAGCGGAAAATAAAAGAATTAAAAAATATTTGCGCTTTTCCGGAAAATATATTTTCTTTATTTTTACACTCTCCATAAAATTAAAAATTAGAATAATTAATTTGAAACTTCCCCCTATTTCCTTTTACAAAAAATAATTAACTAGTTTTATTCAATTCCGCCCGCGCATTGCTTTTTCCAATTTGGCGGGTAAATAATAAAGCAACGCGCAACACATTCAGGGATTAATTTAATACTTAATATGATAGCATATAAATATTCTTATTTGAGGCAAAAAGGGATTCATATACTAGTGCGCAGTGATAATATTGTCAATAGGGAGTTTTGCGTCATAAAATTTTGCCTTAAATAATGAGATGGAAGATGACAATGTAAAACAATAATAAAGGAGAATACTGTTATTATTAAATGAAAATGAGGGGAAAATAAAATGTAAAAGTTACATTTTAAATTTTCAAAAGAAAAAACAAACCAAAAATGAAAATGACCTTGGGCATTAATTCATCTCCACCAGCACAAGATGGATCCACTCCAGAGCCGACATCTGAAATAATTGGATATTTAAATTGGAGAGAATAATAAAATAAGCAAGATAAAATAAAATACATAAATTAAAATACAAAAACAAAACACAATAAACCTAAAAATGGAAAATAAAAAATGTCAAAACTCAAAAAAGTTGTAGCCAAAAATACAAATTTGGAAGTAATATGTAAATAAACGAAAACAAAACACGATTTTAGACACAAAAAATAAAAGAACAAGAACACAAACCTTAAAATAAACTAGAAAAATAAAAAAAAATACCTATAGTAATTGGCGGTTGTAGCCTTAGAAGTCTGTGCAAATTCAAGTCAATTTCATCACTTTCCAATGCTGCTGTTGTTGCCAATGCATCGTTTTCTCCTCGACGACGTCTTGGAACAATATTTTGTAGAAGAAATTCACAACATGGACTGAATAAAAAAATTATATTTTTGTTTAGCCTACAAATACCTTCGAAATTTATTAGCAGGATTCGGTGAGCCAACAAACCCGTTCCAATTGTGCACACTTGGGGCGCAGCCCATCAACAAAAATAAGTGATTGTCATAATTTATTGCTCTATCACAGAATATTTCTGCTAAAATAAGAAAAATACAAAATTAGGCAACTGTAAAAATGAGAAAAAATATTAAAATAAAGAAAAATCAAGAAAAAATCGAAATAAACTAAATCAGAAAAAATAGAGAAAAATTAAAATTAAAAGAAAATTATAAAAAATAATGAAAGAAGCTAATTATTTTCCCACTAGTGATTCTTTCACAAATCCGCAGCAAATACTTTTAAATGAGGCAAAAAAGGAAGAAGACACAAATGGGTGTTATATAAAGGGAAGGATATCTTGCTCATAAAAAGGAATGTTAAAGGGGAGGGGATAAATTTTATATTTAAATATGTATAGGAGTGCTTCTTCTTTTTTTAATGTTGACGTCCTCACACCTTTTTTTAATTTCGAGAGTTAGCGACTTGGTGCTTAATTTAACTAGATAGATGAATATAAACTGGACAAAAACCTTTTCTAAAAAGAAAACATGAAATTTTTTAAAGAGATGTACTGAGATATAGAACAAGAAAAGTTTACTGGACGAAAAAATTTAAATTTTTAATATAAAAACCTGACAGTAAAGAAAGAAGATCGGTAGTGTCTAGTGAAATTTTTTTGAAATCTTAAATTAATAAAAATTTCCGCCGAAATAGATTTAATCATGCATTTAATCGTGCGAATCCAACAAACTTTCAAATAGCTTTAAAAAGATATAAAAACAAACAAAATGTTTTTGAAAAAGAAAATCAATTAAAATTTAATATTTATCCATTTAATCAGACACAAAAAAAGACATTTTTGTGCAAAAAAAAAGCAAGCAGCAAAATGAAAAAAATTAGAAGAAACGAGAGTACTCAGAAACATTTATTTTTCTGATTAATCAAAATAACCTAAACTGATTGTTGGATTGTTTTCAAAAATTTAAGAATAAACAAATTAAAAGTAGGGATCAAAGGGTTCCGAACCTTTCGAATATTTCATAATCAAGACTTCGTTTCTTCTCTCTAAATATTTTATTCTCCTTCAGTCTAATCATCCATTCCATTTTTTATATTTAATTTTATAAAAATCATTCATTCTTCAAAGAAAGTAGTCTGGTGTTCGACGTGTCACGTGAGGCTCTCCACGGCGAGGTGCCGGATCAAATTGCAAAAATGAGTATTTGAGCTCATCGTCAAGCTCAACCATAGCTGCCTGATTGCCACAACGATAACAATAGTTGGGTGCAGAAAAAACAGTAACAACATTTCGATCATGGCACCAATTGTAACCCTTGAAGAGAAAAAATTAGTAAATCGAGAACCCAGAAAGTCACAGGATTTGACCAAAAAATAAAACAAAATCAAATTTTAAACTAACCTCCATAACAAGTTGATGCGCCCGTGAGATCAGAGTAATGCCATTTGCGTGGTTAAATGTCTCAGAAATGTCCTGCCCAAAAGTGTAGCCAGCACCACGAGGAGATATACCCCAACCACCGCGATCATCAGGGTCAGACCAAAGCAAATCACACATTGGACCTAAACTTTGAATTTAATGAAGCAAAAACTTAAATAATCTGAACCTTCGTGTGGCACCTCCTGTAAGCGTTCCAAAGACCTAATATGATCAAGTGTGTCTATGCTGGGAGAAAGACCTCCATGCAAACAGAAAATTTGACCATCCACCAAAGCAGTAAGAGGAAAATAGTCAAAGAGGTCAGTGAAGTAATTCCAAACCTTAAAATTAAGTTTTCAGGATTTTTAACATGAATGAATATACCTTTGAGTTTCCATATTTGCGCAAACATTCGTCGTAGAAACCATAAACTTGTGTGATTTGTCGAGACTCGTGATTTCCTCTAAGTATTGTTACTCGATCGCGATAACGAACCTTAAATATAATTTTTAAAAAATTTAAGGTGAAAAACGTTTAAAACTAAAAGTAGAACTGTTTCGAGTCTAGAGGATAGGATCTCATCCATTAAATCGGAAAAGACACCGAAGGATTAACTCGAAATGATTTACCTCCAATTAGCATACACTCAATTGCAAACTTAAAATAATGCAATAGTGCCAAGATAGGAGGAATGGAATGAAAAGGAATCGAACCTGTGACTTCCGTGATTAACCTATCACACAACCACTAAACCACATCCCTCGGTGAGTAAAATTTAATAAAATTTGTTTTATACTTGCAGTAAATTCAGTAGAAAAATTTATTTCCAAGAATTTTAATCAGAAATTAATGTTTAAAAAATTAAAAAATAACCTTAAGACAAACAAGCAGTGAAACAGTCTCCACAGAATAATAACCTCTATCGACATAATCGCCCATAAACAAGTAATTTGTGTCTGGAGACTTTCCACCCATTTTGAATAATTCCATCAAGTCGTGAAACTGTCCGTGTACATCCCCACAAACTGTGACAGGGCATTTGACTTCTTGCACGTTAGATTCGTGTTTGAGGATTTCGCGAGCCTGAAAATTAAATTTTATTAATGAAAAAATAATATTAAAAATTTGTAACCCAGGTGCAAAATCTTATTTCAATTAAATGAAAAAAGAAGATTAAACTGGGTAGATTTTATTTTTCCTCATTTTTCTAATTAGACGATAAGTTTCGCATCGTTTAATTCTATCAAGAGGAGAAGTTTTTAAAATTTGTAAGATACACAAGAAAAAAAGAAAAAATATGGAGCCCAAAAAGAGTCACAAATCCCAAATATTAAAATTTTTTAAAAACTTTCAAACCTTATCACACAACAGCTTCACTTGAATCTCAGTCAGCTGCTTGCATTCATACAATTGCGCAATCCATTCGTCAAGATCTTTGGTAAATTCTCTGCTGATAAATTCTCCACCTGGACTGTTACTCATTGCTATAGTTTGAGGTTGTGCTGTACTAGAACTAATACTTGTTGCAGAATTGGCAGAATGTGAATTACTATTGTTTGTAGACGAAGTGACTACTGGAGCGTTTGGTTTGCTATCTACTTCCATGGCTTCCATATTTCTGAAAAATTTGTAAGAAAGTTATTGAAGAAAAATCGTAAAAAATGGAAAAATAAAAGAAATAGTTAAAAAACGCCGAGTAAGAAAACACGTGAAAAACCAATCAGAAATCAAAAACGTAAAGATTAAAGACAAAAAATAAAACGAGAATACAAAAGAAATGGCACAGGAGAAAAAAATTTCAAAACCCCTAAAAAGAGCCACCCAGAAGATCAACCAAGGAAATTCTTAAGAGAAATCAGGGCTATTACGAGAGACACCGTAAAAGAAAATAAATCTTTTGTTACACAAATCTATGTGACAAAAACGGAAATCGTAATATTAACACCTTTAGCTCTTTAGTTCATTTAATGAGAAAATAGCGAGAAAAATCTTTTTTGCTTATTTCCACCCGATAAGCTAGTAAATGCAGTTACACAAACATACATTTATACAACTTAATAACCAAGTACTAGACAAAACCCCCATTCCCTTTTTATTATAGTCGCTAGGAAACTAAAAAGAATGGCGACCAGCGAGAAGAGTATGTTTCATAATATTGATCTGGAAAATAATGCACTCTGCCTATGTAAAGCAGACAATCAGACAAACAAATAGATTCGTTATTGCGTATTTTTCATTTAACCAAATAGAGAAAATATTTCACTTCGCCAATTTACACTGTGTGTGGTAAAGAATTAGGAAAAAAGCTCTTGCTGGCTCCCCTACAACTTGCCAATAACTTAACTTGCCAACTCTAAACTTGCCAATAAGGCTAAAAACGCTCAACTTGCCAACTCTAAACTTGCCAATGACAAAACTTGCCAATAAGGGTAAAAACGCTCAACTTGCCAATAAGGCTAAAATTGTTAAAACTTGCCAATAAAATAAAAATTCAAAAAAACCTAAAAATAAGGGTTTCTAAGGATGGATTAGTGTATGATAAGCAAAAATTAAATAGAAAAATAACAATTTTATTCTAAAATCACAGAATCAATGAAAAAATTAAAGAATCACCGAACAATAACTTAAAAATCACCAAATTAATAACAAAACGAAAAAAATCATTAAATAATCAATGAAAGTGAACTGGTAGGCTGATCGGAACTATCTTCTGAATCACGTTCTTCTGGGCGAGCAGTTGTTCGTAATCTGGGCGAGCAGTCTGGGCGAGCAGTTGTTCGTAAGCAGTTGTTCAACATCATTTCCATCACGTTCTGTACGGCTGTCATATATTAATGTTGATGAGCCGTATTTTTGAATGAGATAGTCGGGGATCACCATATTGTCTAAGTCAGCACAATTAACATTTCCGTACATTTTATTCTTTTGCCTAAAGTTATAAGTTAAAGATTTCTTTTTGAAAGCATTACCTTCTCATAAGTTGTTGTAAAGCATGATCACTTCCAAGTGCTATGTAGACTTCATCTGAAACATTTGATCTGACTTCTGCTAGAATTGGGTCGCTTGTTAGTTTTAACAATTTTAGCCTTATTGGCAAGTTTAGCGATTTTTCCTTTATTGGCAAGTTGAGCGTTTTTAGCCTTATTGGCAAGTTTAGCTATTGGCAAGTTAATACATTGGCAAAATGCCTTTTTTTAGCCTTATTGGCAAGTTTAGAGATTTTGCCCTTATTGGCAAGTTGAGCGTTTTTAGCCTTATTGGCAAGTTTTGTCATTGGCAAGTTGTATGGACACGGCTCTTGCTTATTCGTTAGTCTGCTTTGTCTTTTTACTTCAGTCCTATTTACTGCTTTACTATGCTTATATACCTATATGAAAATTCAGTTCAGGCGAAAATTTTAACACGATAAAGAAACAGATTAATTTTGTACATGTTATAGATTTAGAAGTAAGAAATAGCGTTAGCATAACATTTAAAATTTTTGTCTATATTACAAAATGTATACTCGTGATAAAACAACAAAATGTCAACGAAAATGTTGAAAAATTTTATTTGTATTGAAACTTTTCTACGTTTAGGTATTTTGAAATTTCCTTTTTGATATAATTAGTCAGATATAGTTCAAAGTGTAACCGGAAATTTACTATTGTTCTTTTAAGCGGATTAAGAGGATTAATAATAATCCAATTATTTTTATTTTGTTAATTAAATTAGATTTAGATGTGGCCTTATTCTAAGGATATTTTCTTCTTTATTTAACGCCTTTAATCGTCGTACAAATGGTTATTATAAATCACTGCAATAATAATTCCAACAACAATTCAACGAATAATGATGCCGATTTCTTGTTATCTGCTTCTTCAGGACGGCCGTTGCCACCAAACTGGGAAATCTCATATACTGAAAATGGCGAGAAGTTCTTCATTGAGTTAGTTTATATTTTTAATTTTATATTTAACATCAAAAAGCGGGGGAACGTTTTTTTTTCTAAATATCCCCTTGGAGTTTCTTGGATTTTCTCACCAATTTCTAGCATATTCGTAACTAATTGACCTCATTTCTTTGCAAATTTTGCTTTATTTTAGTCACAATACTGGCACAACAACTTGGGATGATCCTCGCGAATCAATATCGACAACACCCGCTACTTTAACTGCTGCTGATTTCTATGGATGTGGTGTTGATGAAGCAAATGTTGACATTAATGGAACTTTTTTCTATGAGTATGTTTTAATTTTTATTAGAACAATATTTATTTAATCTTATCAAATAAGCAAAATCGGTCTTCTTATAGTATTTAAACATTTGCCCGATGTATTTTGATTTTTAACCACCAACACTTCGTATGGTAAAAATAATGCATTAATATTTGAATACCATCCAATTTAATGCTCTTAACTGAATAAATTGCCCTTTAAACTCCAATGATTATTAATTAATCTTAAATAGTTTTCTAAACGTAACTTCGCAAATTAGTTTTTTTTAATTTTCTTAATTTATTATTCATTGATTCTTTTATTTTTTATTTTCAAAACAATAGTTTCTATCCCCTTTTAATATAAAATTTAAACAAAATAAATTTTGACCCATTACTGGCTTGTTGCTTAATCAGATTTTGAAAGCTTTCTTTTCCTCGCTTTTTCCCTTTGGGCCATCCATCCGAAATGGACTGCAAATTAGTATACTAGATAAAAAAGACATGTTTTGCTTGACACTATCTACTTTACATACTTTTCACTACTTTTGGATATTTTAAGGAAAAAGGCATTTCCATTGCTAAATTCCTTCGTTGCTAAATGTGGGGAGGGGGAAATGAAGCTATTTGGCACAATTGGAGAAGAGAGTCTCTTGGCTTTTAGCGCTACTAACTCATCACTCTAAATTTTGGAAGGAAACTTGATTTATTTTCTTAAATGTTTTATCAGATTTTAATTTCTTTTACATAAAAATGCTTCAAAAACACTTTCACGGTGATTATTTGTGCCAACGTTGTGGCTGCCTTAAAACAAAATCAAATGGTGCACTTAATTGTGCACCAACAACAACCCATAAACATATTAATGGGAGTGAATTACTTGATCAACTTGTCTTTTTTCGGTTCTCTAAAGTTCAATTTTCTATTGTCTTAGTATTCAAATATTAAGCGCGATAATTCCAATGGGCTTTGGATTGAAAACCCGGATAAATAAAATTTAAAAACTTAAAATTAGCTTAAAATCAAAATAAATTTTCTAAATATAATTAAATTAATAGGCATGGAAACAAACCACAACTGCAGCAACAACAAAGTGCTGAACGTCCTTCTACTTTGGGTCCTTTTAGCAATAATTCTGCTTCAGTAACAAAACAGCCTTTGCCTTATGAAACATCCCAATATTTGCATGCTGCTAGCACTTCAAATGCGTCATGTGAAGATATTTTAGTTAAGGACATGGTTAGTTGTATTTTTTTAATTTTGATTTTTGTTAACTTTGTAATTACATGGGGGGGGGGGGGGGGTATTTAATTGAATCCTTGTTTTTTTAAAAAATTTTTATCTGATTTCTCCATTCTTTGAGATTGATTCCTCAAATTTTATGATTTTTGGAAGGGGTTTGTCAAAGCCCCTCTCCTTCTATATATTTCTATATATATTTTCTAAATGTAAAAGAAAAAATTTTTTCGTTCATGTCAAAAAATTGGTGAAATTTCAATCGATTGAAATTTTTTAAACTTGAATTGATTCATCATATTTTATGATTTTTGGAAGGGCTTTGTCAAAGCCCTTCTCATTATATATATATATTTTCTAAATGTAAAAGAAAAATTTTTTTTCGTTCATGTCAAAATGTCAAAAAATTGATGAAATTTCAATCATTGAAATTTTTTAAACTTGAATGGAATAAGATTATTTTATGATTTTCCGTAGTAGAAGTCTTCTACTCACTGATTATATATGAATTTCCTATTATATCAAAGAAAAAATTTTTTCGTTCAAGTCAAAATGTCAAAAAATTGATGAAATTTCAATCGAAAAATTCAATCTGTTTTTTGCCTATTAATCTTTTATAGTCATTTTTAGTCCAGTAAATTCTTCACTTTTACTAGTTAACTTGCGCATTTTCTTAGATTTTATCTTTTTTGGAAAGAAACACCTAATAATTATTTTTCATCTTATTTTCTTCTTTATTTCTGTTATTTAATAATATTGATCTAAACAATTCTGTCTTATAAGGATTAAATGCCTAAAAATATTTTTTTACAAAAAATATTTGCTACCCCAAAAATTCCTTTTCTATTGTAAAAATCTCGTTCTCATTTTCCTAAAGAATGGAGAATATCTTCACGTGATATATTTAAAAACATTATGTGGGGCATTCATTTGTTCGTGTGGTTTTGAGATGCGCTTACTTCCGGTTTAAGTATTTCAGTTGAGTCTAGACATTAAAACGGAATCTAAATTACTTTTTTATTTCCTATAAACCACAAGAATTTTTAAAAAATTTGAGGCAAAAATTTGAAAAAATTAACATTTCTTTAGAACTTTGAGCTCTACTTTCTCACTCAATTAAAAAATTTTAAATTGCTTTTGAAGTTAATTTAATTTACTTTTTATTCTCTTTTTAGAAAATTCCTCACCATTCACACAAATTAACAAAATTTCAAATTTTCTATATTTATAAGTTTAGAACTCAACCGCCCCTATTTCTTCTGATTTGTGCTCTCCCTTTCCTTTTTTGACAAAAATAGAGGGATAAAAATACATGCGTTCTTTTCTATTTTTTGATCATATTTACAAGGCAGCTGACCATTGTTTATTCTTTTTAGTACAGCAATAGCAAAAACGGTTCTCACAATCAGCAGCAATTTTGGATGAAACGCACGAATGGTGTTGAGAATGTTGGAGGAGGTTAAATTTCCATTAATTTGAATATTCTTTATTTTTACAGAAGGTAATGGATTCTCTATGCAACAACAGCCTGGCTTTATGCAGCCCAACTTTGTAATTTTTTTAATAATAAAAATCTTTACGTTATATTTTTTCAGCCTATTTTCACTCGCAATCCTGCAGAACTAATTGGCCAAATTATTAATGTTCGCATACAAAAAGGCTCAAAAGGATTAGGCTTGTCACTAATTGGTCAAGATGGGACTCATATACGTGATGAATTTATTCAGGTTTTTCTAATTATTCTTTTTCAATTTTGACTTTTTTCTTTTCAGATCAAAACAATCATTCCTGGAAGTCCCGCACATGCCGAGGGTAATCTTCGCTCTGGGGATGTGCTTGTCTATGTCAATCAACATGTTTGTAATTTTTTACTTTCATATTTTTCTATAATTTTCCTTAAGTGTATGCTCGGCGCCAGTCAAGACGATGCTTGTCAGCTCTTTCGCTCCATTCCTATTGGTGAAGTTGTCCGCATTCAAATCTGCCGAGGATATCCATTGCAATTAGATCCAACAAATCGAGTAAATTTTTTGTTAAAATTTCGTTTTTATTTTTAAAGATTTTCACAGAGAATGTCTATGCTCAGCAACAACAAAAGGCAAATTCCTCTTCCAACATATTGCGTCCTTCCAGAGAAAATATTGAAATTGAGATATGCAAAGGACCTAATGGTTTTGGATTTACCGTTTATGACGATGCTTTAGGTGAGAATATTTTTCAATTTAAATACTTGTTTACATTTGCCTAAAAATAAAGTTTTAATCTAAGGACAACGAATAAAAAATATTGCTTATCCAGATCAATGTCCAAACTTACTTGAAGGAGATACAATTGTTGAGGTTTCTCTCTAAAATTAAACTAACAATAAGAATTTTCAAAAAACAAATTATAGGTTAATGGACAAAACGTCCGTTCGCTTCCACACCCACAACTTGTACAGATGTTACAAAATTTTCCGATTGGTTATCGGTGCAAAATGCGAATTCTGAGACGAGCTCAGAAGCAGAGGTTTTTGTTTTTATAATTTTAAATTGTTTTTTATAGATCTCGAACACCGACGGCTGGATTTCGCTACGGTTATCGTGGTGATGCTTCAGTGACTGAACAACTGCAACAAATACAACCAAATTGGTCTGCGCCAAATAGTGGAAACCAGCAACAGCAACAACAGAAGGTTCTTTAAATAAGAATTTTTATGTTGATTTATTTTTTTTTGTTAAAAAATTTCTGATAAAACTTTATTTTTAAGTCTGTCCCTCTATTCATTCAACGCTCAAAAACTCCATTTGGCAGTCAACAACAGCCACATCTTCAACAACAACGCCAAACATCAATGTATTTTCAACAAGAAACAGTAAATCCAAATACTGATGCAAACAACGAATTTCACTGGAATTGTATGACATTGCCGAGAGTTTGTTTAAATTTAAATAGAAAATTTTATTTTTTAAATTTTAGTCGACTAATAAAAATCAACAAATGCAACAACAGCAGATTCAACCGCAACAGCAACTTCCTTCCAATAATCTTTCAATGAATCAATTTATAATGGAAAATCGCCCACATCAGCAACGAATCCGCCCCTCTTCTTCAACAATGGAATTTGTAAATGCTGGAAATTCGGTTATAAACATTTTTATTTTTTAATGATTTTGAAATTTAAATATCTTTATAGAATGGACATCTTTCAATGCAGACCGAAAGAGTTGTAGTCAATCTTTTAAGCCAATCTAATGGATTTGGTTTTCATCTACATGGCGGAGCGGATGTAAATTTAAATAAAGAATAAAATTTTTAATAAATTCATTATAGAATCGGCCACTTCTTATTGGCTCAGTCATCCCTGGAGGGGCAGCTGATTTAGATGGGCGCATGCACGTTGGCGACCAAATTGTGGAAATTGATGGTGAAACAACTTTGGCCATGCAACACAAACAAGCTGTCGAACTTATTAGACAAGTATGAACATTTAAATTTTATAATGAAAATATTAATTAAATCATTTTCAGGCTTCTACTGTTGGCGCTGTTAAACTCACCTTACTCAGACAGCATTCACCTCCTCCAATGCCAGACGAGAATTATGGGCAATTACGTAGAAATGGCTCTGCTTCTGCTATTTATACTGCTAGAGGTTAATTTTTCTAATTTATTTTTTTTTTAATCTGCTCGAATCAATTTAGCTCCATACGATGTGAAATTAATAAAAATGGAGAATGAGACCGATTTTGGCTGTACAATTGTTTCACATAAGTATCGCTACATTGGTATTAATTTTTCTATTTTCTTTTAAAGATAAAAGTTTATTTTTGTAGTTTCTCTTGTGCCAAATAGTCCAGCAGGCCGTTGTGGTCAACTTAGAGTTGGGGATTGCGTTGTGGCAATTAATGGGATGTCTGCTGACATGATGAGTCATCAGGTTTATAATTAAATATCTTTATTTTTTAGAAATTAAGTATTCTTTAAAGCAAATGCAACAAGAAATCAGTTCATCTGGCTCATCTTTGGTTTTAACAATTGATCCAGCAAAACGAATAGAAGAGGAAGATGGCTTGACAGGACGTTCTAATAGGAACGTTTCTTCTAATTATATTCAAATGGGTGGTGGCAATGGAATTCAGCAGCTTCAAAAGCAAAATGTAAATTTCATTTTAGAATTAATATTAGGCGAGACTTGAAAAATACCAGGATTCCCATCAACCCTCACCATATTCTACACTTATTTCTGTCCACCTCAAACGTTCTGACCGTGGTTTTGGTTTTTCAATTCGTGGAGGCTCTGAGTTTGGCATGGCTCTATTTATATTGCGTATAGCGGATGAAGGACCTGCTGCTTTTAGTGCTATGCAGGTTTTTTTTTAATTTTTTTAAAGAAATTTAAGCTTTAAAAAATTCAGATTGGCGATCAACTTATGGAAATCGATGGAGAATCCACTGAAAATATGACGCATCAACGAGCAATAACACTTATCAAAGAACGTCAACAGGTTAATTTACTACTTAGGCGAGAGAAACTTTGAAAGAAATAAAAGATATATTAAAATACTACTTAAAAATGCCTTTAAATCAATAAAATCTTCAACGCATTTTTTACTCACCAAGCAATTATTTTTCCCTAATTCTCAATTTATAAGTTTATTTCACCTTTTTTATATTCAAATTCACTTTGGCTGCTCGGAATTTTGGTAATTTTTGTTAGAATTTAGTCGAGTAGATATTTGAAAACTTCAAATGTAGTCAAGAATCTCGAGCTGCCTTTAATATATTTATTTACACAAATTATGTAATCATTCTCTAAAAATTCATTTTTTTATTATCATTCCTTAATCTTTTTACTTAAAAATGCTGCCTTTATCTTACCTCCTAATAATTCCATTATCAGTTTACTATAAATTAATCCTTTCACGCATTTTACTACTTAAATATTCAAGCATAAAATGATTTGAAAAATTTTAGTTTTTTATCAAATGTTAGCTTTCATTCGGCTTTTTGCCTTTTTTTTTACAATTGGACATTTGTTTAATGACTTTTTATCTTTTGTTCTTTGATTTTCTTCGTTTTTTAATTTTATTTTTAGGACATTATTTTTAAAGATGTCTATGTCAAAGTCTTCTTACACCTACAACAGAAAAACATTCGAAGATGCAGAATTTCCTATTCTTTGCGAAACATGTCTTGGTCCAAATCCGTACTTGAGAATGGTATTTTTTTAATTATTAAGAGTATATATTATTTATTTTCTTTTTAGTCTAAAGATGTTCATGGTGGTGAATGCAAAATTTGTGAACGCCCATTTACTACATTCCGATGGATGCCAGGCAAAGGCTCTCGTTATAAAAAGACGGAGGTTTGCCAGACTTGTTCAAAGCTGAAGAATGTTTGCCAGACATGCTTGCTGGATTTGGAATATGGTTTGTTATTTATTTTTAAACTTTTAGGACATCGGGGTAATAACGTTTTTAAGCAATTTTTTAAAAATCATAGCTTTGTTGATTAACCTATCTGAAAATATAGTAAGAGTGTTTCACTATAATAATATACATGTTTGATCCAGAATATCTAAGTGGCCTGCGCCATAGTGGGCTTGCGCCATAGTGGTCGCGCCATAGTGGTCGCGCCATAGTGGCCTGCGCCATAGTGTCCGTGTCCCTCTTTTATGGGTAGGGGACGATTCAGAGTAGCCGATTCAGAGTCGCCGATTCAGAGTACGCCCATAACGCTTTTGATTTTAGACCGATCCGAATAATTTTTATACCGTTCGAAAGGTCTCGGTATATGGATTCTTTTACTTAATTGGGCCGATCTGATTCGAACAACTTACAAAAAGTTATAACCGAATAACTGACTTTTTCTGCCTGTAACATCATTTATTGCGTGTATCTATTTGAAAAATGATCGGAACATGTTGGCTCAGTTAAGAAAAAGAATCCCCAACCCGAGACCTTTCGAATGATAAAAGAATTATTCGGATCGGTCAAAAATCAAAAAAGTTATAGGTCAAAATCGGCTACTCTGAATCGGCGTACTCTGAATCGGCGACTCTGAATCGGCTACTCTGAATCGACCTTTACCGCTCTTTTATTGCATGTTAGAGTCAATAAGAAAAAATTTTTTCGATTAAGTCAAATACAGTAATTTATTGAAGATCAATTTTGGTTGTTTTTAAGCAATTTTTTTAAAAATCTTATAGCTTTGTTGCTTAACCTATCTGAAAATATAGTAAGAGTGTTTCACTATAATAATATATATGTTTGATCTAGATTATCAAATTGTAAGAAAAAATGTTTTCGATTAAGTCAATGAAGATCAATTTTACTTTTTTACGTATTTGACTTAATCGAAAAAATTTTTTCTCATGAAGATGGTTTTTTTTTCATAATTTTACTTTTTTTTGGCTTCGCTTAATTATTTTTCTTCACAGGTTTGCCAGTACAAGTTCGCGATCATGCTCTTCAAATCAAAGAGCAGCTGCCAAAACAAGGAGCCAACCGCGACTTTTTTATTCAAAATGCTGATCGTGCATTGGCTCAGACTGATGGAACTGTCCCATACGGTCAATTGGCAAAAATAACGGATGCTGGAACAAATGAAATGTTGAGAAAGTTGGCTCGTAATCAGCCATATTATAATCGGAATTTGCCACATATCTGTTCATTTTTTGTGAAGGGAGAGTGTTTACGTGGAGAGGAATGTCCTTACAGGTTTTTTTAAATCTTTCTGTTTTTATATTCTTAAAAAATTTTAGACACGAAAAGCCAACGGATCCTGATGATCCATTGTCTCAGCAGAATTTGCGTGATCGCTATTATGTACGTTTATTTATTAATTTTCTATTTACTATTTTATATTAAAAAACGTTTTAATTGAAGTCTTAATTTAAAATTTTTTCAGGGAAGCAACGATCCTGTTGCTGATAAATTATTAAATCGTGCGAAAGCTTTGCCTAAGCTTACTCCGCCAGATGATCCTTCAATAACTACTCTGTTTTTGGGAAATTTAAGTAGAGATGATAAATTGGTTGTTACTGAAGCGGACATTAGGTTTGGATTGTAAAATATAAACTTTATTTTGGCTAAAACTTTGTTTTGATTTCATTTTTTCTCATTAAAGCTTGTCAGTTTTTCAAAAAGTTGATCGGCCCGTAGTTCCAGTCAAAAGTTCCACAAACCGAAAGAACATTGTTTTAAATTTCCTCCAGGCTCCGAACCCTAGTTATTTCGTATCGTTAAACTTTGACCTAAAATCTGGACATTCGTAGTAAATGGGGATAATTCCCGACGATGAAATCTTTTTCATATTCTTATCAATATTATCACATGTTTTTATTTTCATTTTAGAGACTATTTTTATCAATTTGGAGAAATTCGTCAAGTCCATGTTGTTAATCAAAAATCTTGTGCGTTCATCCAATTTACATCACGACATTCTGCAGAGATGGCTGCTGAAAGGACTTTTGAGCAACTTACATTGAAGGTTTATTTTTAGATTTTATTTTTAATTTTACAATTCTTCTTTTTAAGGGACTAAAAATTAGAGTACGCTGGGGGACACCAAAATCACAACCAATAACGTCAACTGAAATGGGGAGTCGAACGTTTGACCCTGTGCCGAACCTAGCTGATCGTTAGTTTTAAAAATATTTTTGATTAGATTTCACTTATTTGCTATAAAATTTTAATAAAAATCATTTAAATTTTACTTATAATTATACCCTTGGTGCTTCGTATTCTAAAAATTTATCCCTAAAAACTTGTTTTTATAGCATGTCCTTTGCCGTCATATGCAAATTACGAATGTCCCCCCAAAAAATCGCGCTTCGCTCCACCAACAACAGAAGAACAACAAAAGCGAATGCCACAACCTTTGATTGTTCCTAATATTGCTTTTAGAGGAGATGGGCAACAAAAACCAGTTGAGCTGGTGAGAATTTTTATTTAAAAATTTTTTAATTATTAAAAATTAATTTAGAGAGATATTGGAAAACAACAACAAAGCATATATTATCCGAGTCAAGATCCGCTACGTTTGGGTGCAAAAGGAGATGTTTGATTTGAATGAAGAACAAAAGTGGAATGGTTATGTAAATTTTATTAATTAAAAAAATTTTTGATTTTAAATCGATTCATTGGGGAAAATAAATTCTGAAACATTAAATTTTGATGCAATCAATTTTATTTTTTACAAAATATTTTTGAATAATGCAATTTTTTGAAAATTTTGCCAAGATTAAACATTTAATTAATTTCTTTTCCTCCAAAAATCTCTTATTTATTTTTGTTTAATGCCAATTTTTCGATTAATTCAGCAAGAGGTTCCTGTTGTTTTTTATCAATCAATTCAAATTCATTTGCAAATAAAATGAAATGTTTAAACTTAAAATAGGGGAAATTTTAAAGGAATTTTAAAAAATCCTTACAGAAGTGTTTAAATGGGCAACAGCAGCTAGTTGTTCAATCAGATTAAAATGTTGATGATAAACGTGGGAATAGACGCGGAAAAGTCTTTTCATTATTGTTTGAGCAATGTGTTTGAAATTGGGAGGGAATGGTTTTCCTGGGAATTTTTTATTTGTAATAAAGATTTCCGGACCTTGCCAGGGATGTGGATTCTCCAGGAGAAGTCCGGGGTAAAAAACCTCTAAAATCAAAAAATTCCAAACCTATTTGTGAAGGAAAAACATTTTCATCGTCCAACTCTTCCTGTACCCAACTTAACATATAGTCAATATATACATTAGCTGGACATGGTTCCATTATTGCTCCTTTACTGTCTGACCTTGAAAAATATTTTAAATACCAAAAATTATCATTTTAAAAATAACCAAAAATATTCATATTCTTCACCAGCAGTCATCCTTGGACATGTTTCATCAGAGCAATGTTCAGAAATCATCCCATAAAGCATTGAAACTTGCCGAAAAAAATCAGAAACTTAAAAAAATATTTTAATTAGAAATTAAGCTCTTTCAAACTATTAGCAGCAATCCATTCATTTTCATCTTCCCCATAAGGCAAGAGAATTATATCCCGTAGATTTCCACTTCCAAGAGTTGCAGAGGCTTGTCTATTTAAAAAATGTTTTTTGTATTTAAATTTTTTTATAAAAACCTTATAAGTTTGGCTTGCCTAGCATTTTTATTTTCATTATTTGAGGTGTTTGATGTTGATTTTCCATCATCTTTTGTCATGTTGGACCGTTCCATTGAATAGATGGTAAAATTTAGTTTTCTGACTCAAGTTTCCTTGATTAACCTGTCAAAATTTCGTCTTTTGACACTTTGACATTGATTTAATTTAATTTTCGAAGCGATTTCTTAATGCTACAAAAATGAAAATAGTGTATTTATTATTTGCCAGAGAAAAAGACAAAATCAAGAGAACGTAATATAACAGATTCTAAATGAATTTGGTCTATTTGTTATTTTCACAATATCAATTTTAATAATGATCATTAGTGGGCAAAATACAAAAATTCCTACTTTTGGGCGTTTTGACGTTGACTTTTTATTTACATACGTGCCTTCCTTGAATCCGCTTTTGTCTCGCGGATTCTTTTATATTTTTTAAGAAATTTTACTGTTTTTAATATTTTAGCCTTAATTTAGTTGAATTTTTATTAAAAATGTCACAACAGGCGATTACAAAGAAGCGAAAAGCTATTCAAGATGGTCTTTTCAAGGCAGAATTGAACAATTTCTTGATGAAGGTTTACTTGTTATTTTAAAGCTTTCTAATTCTAATTTTCTCATTAGGAACTTGCTGAAGATGGCTATTCTGGCGTTGAAGTGCGTCGTGCTCCTTCTCGTACTGAAGTAATTATTATGGCAACACGTACCCAAAGTGTTCTTGGAGAGCGTGGCAAACGTATTCGAGAACTTACAGCTTTGGTTCAAAAGCGTTTTGGCTATGCTTCTGGACAAATTGAGGTTTATTTAACGTTAAATATTTAATTTTGAACTTTAATTTTTTAGCTTTATGCCGAAAAAGTGTCCAGTCGTGGTCTCTGTGCTGTTGCTCAATGCGAGTCTTTGCGTTATAAGTTGGTTGGTGGTCTGGCCGTGCGCCGTGCATGTTATGGTTTCTTTTTTAATAATTTTCTAAAACTTTAACTCTCCCCTTGCACATTTGATTTTCAACTTACAAGTTTTACCTTATTTTTCCCTTGCGTTATAGCTGGTTCTATCTCGCTATCTCTAGAGACAATTTTGTGTAGGGTATATTGATGAAGGTTCGAATCCTCTTGTCTTTATAATACCTTTTGTTTACTTTTTTTTCTTTGTTTTGATTTTTATCTAACTTTCAAAATATTCTCCAGGGGTTCTCCGTTTCATTATGGAAAGCGGTGCCCGTGGATGCGAAATAGTTGTCTCCGGAAAATTGCGTGGTCAACGTGCAAAGGCAATGAAGTTTGTTGATGGCGTCATGATCCACAGCGGTAATCCTGTCAACGATTATATTCAAGAAGCTGTTCGACACGTCCAAATGCGCCAAGGTTCATTTAAATTGTCATTTAAAAATTTTAACTTTCAATTAAAGGCGTGCTCGGAATAAAAGTGAAAATTATGTTGCCGCATGACCCACGTGGACAGCAAGGACCGCGCAATCCACTTCCTGACAACATCTCGGTATACTATTTTATTTTTATGTTTCCCTTGTTTTTAACATGATCTGACCATTTCGTTTTTTGATTCTCTGGGTGAAAAGAATTTTTGTTCTTTCTTCACATAGTTTTGATTTCAAACACTTTGCTTCTATTAGAGAATACATTAACAATAAGTTAAAAATTTTTAGGTTTTGGATCCGCCAGTTGAATCTGTTCCGCAACAGCCATATTCTGAACATAAAGAATGTCTACCGCAACCACCTCAATCTTCATATCCAATGCCGACTCATACTGACTTGGCTCCTATTGGCGTAATTGACCAGCAGCAGCCGCAAGGAGGTGGAGGTGGTGCTGAATGGTAATTTGGAGAAATGTGAGTTTTACGAATTTTTTAAATTTAATTCCTGGACTTAATCGACTGACTTAATAAATATTCCTTTCCATTTTCTTTCATTTATCTTTATTTTTTCTTTTGCAGGAGTTATTAGAGCATGAGAAAATGTGCTGAGGGGAAAACTGCTTATTTAAATTTTGCGATAAGAAAATGAGTTGATGAATGTTATGTTTGTTTGTTATATTATTTTTGTTGCTCTTCATTTTATAATGATTATATTGGGCAAATATATACTTTGTTGAATAAAAGTTTTTTAATATTTCTAAAAATGTAATATTCATTTTATCATACTTTTCGCTCTCCTAAATCACTTTATTAATTTTTGAATTTTGTTTAAGTTTTTTCTTTATTGTTCTGTTTGGTGGATATTTCTAAATTGGGAAGAACGCCTGCTGTGCTACTGGACAGTTTGGGTGAGGATTTTATTATATTATTTATGTGTTTGTCACAAATTAAATTTAGTGACTCAATCCCCTAAATGGATTTCTCTCTAGATTCATAAATAGGCACCCTGAATGTTTAACATTCAGTTTTCAGGGATTTTATGGTTCCTACGGGTTGGGGCTGGCTGGCGTTTTTTTGCTTTTGTATTTTTTGTGGAAACTACAATTTGTAGATAAATTTTCTAGTTGATAACATTATCTTTGATATGTTATCTTTGTTGATTGAATTTTTTTCTCACATTATTATAAAATTTTAAGGATTGAACGACATTTTCAATCATCGTTGGAAAAGAATAAACAATCTTCATCCATCTCTTCATGAGCGGCGATCTTCGTCCATCTCTTCGCAACTAACGACGATATTCGCCCATCTTCATATCAGTGTCAATCTTCACCCATCTCTTCACAGCTGATCAACGATGATCTTCACTCATCTCTTCACAACTGAACGACGATCTTCACCCGTCTCTTCACAAATGAACGACGATCTTCACACATCTCATCTTTGGCTGTCCTAGTGCCCAGCCGATGAGGCGGAATCGAGAAGAAGAACCTGAGCGTCGCGAGAATAGAATTTGAAAATTTGATAATTTTCCTTTTATTTTTTTTTTGTTTTTTATCTTAATGCTGAGAAATAAACTCGAAGGTTCCCCTTCAAAAATAATATATTTTTCCTCGAACCTTCGAGTTTCAACTGTTTGGCCTGATAAATATAAAGTATTTCTAATTGTATATTTTTGATCTTTTTATTGGTTGAATCCGTTCAATTTTTAAATTTTGCTGCATTTTCGATTAAGCTCTTTCTTACTAATTTTCAATTAGGACATCGATGATAGAAATCGAAATTTTTTTTATTTGACGTGGCAACCCATTACCGAAACTATTTCTACAAATTTTTAGAAATAGTTCTACACAGATAATTGTTTTCCCTAATTTTATAACAACAATATTAGATACTAAAATACTTTTATTCGAATTCTTGTATGACACGTTTAATTTTCATATTTTTTAAGATTAATTATTTAAATTTCAACAAATTTCTTTTCAAAAATGAGCTGTTATATAAGGGAGTATTTTGGTATTGGCAAGAAGGTGGTCAGCACAACTAATGCACCTTCAGCTATTGGTCCTTACAGGTTCTCTTTATTTTGATTCAATTGAATTTTTCGGTTTTTCCCTCGGACCCTTGTTTTCGATTTAGAAAGATTGTTATCCTTTTTGAGTCCCTTTGTGCAAAAGTATTGTTGGTCAGTTCTTTTCACTATTTTTAAGCCAAGCCGTTTATGCTACTGGTGGTGATGGCCCTCCTCAATATCTCTTCTTAAGTGGTCAACTTGGAATTGTCCCGTCTACTAATGAATTTGCTACTGGAGATAATCCTTACCACGCACAAACTGTTCAGGCAATGGAAAATATTGGTCAAGTTTTGAAAGCTGCTCACAGTGCTGCTACTTTCAATAACAGTTTGGATTTTTTATTTATTTGAAAACTTTCTATCATTTTATTTTTTAGTTGTCAAAACGACAATTCTTCTTGTCGATATGAGTGCTTTTTCAATTGTGAATGAAGCTTACAAACAGTTTTTTGACGAAAAGAGGGGCTATCCTGCACGTTCTTGTTATCAGGTTATTTTATTTTCTATATTTTATTTACTGGCACACTGCTGGGTTTTTTTCTGGGGGCCTTTGGGAGAAATATTCTCTGATCAAAGCATGTCGTATTTTTCTACTTTTAATTTTCCTATTTTTCTTATATTTTATAATTATTTTCAAAGGTGTCGGCTCTTCCCAAAGGTGGACTTGTTGAAATTGAAGCGATCGCTGTTTTGTCTTCAAAATCGCAAAACACGGTGTTCTGCTAAAGTTCCTGAAGAATGAATTATTCAATAGTTAGCCTTATACATATAGAAAATATCTAAAAATACATTCCTTTATTTATCTTATGTGATAAAAGTTTTATAGTTTCTCTTTGTTCGTATATTTTCATTTCTTTAAATTAAAGAGGAATTTTTTACGCAAATTCTTGAGGACAAAATGGATGTACCAATTTCTCTTAGTATGGAAAGAGAAGCAAACAAAAGTGATTGATTTTTATGGATTTATTAAAAAATTAGATCAGTTCCCGTTGGACTCTAGTGTCCATTTTCAAAATTTATTTTTAAATTATAGAATTTTCTAGAATTGGCATTATGTTTTACTATTTTTCATTTATCGATTTTTTATTTTAGAGAGTGTTGGTGAGTGATGCATACATATGTGGCACCACTACAAAAGACCGAATCACAAAAGACCGAATTCTTAAAAGACCTAAACGGCCAAAATATATCAAAAGACCCGGCAACAAAAGACCGAATTCTTAAAAGACCTAAACGGCCAAAATATATCAAAAGACCGAGTCACAAAAGACCGAATTCATAAAAGAGCTAAACGGGCAAAATATATCAAAAGACCTAAAGAAAAAAAATAAATTTAAAAATAGAAGAATCAGTTTTATTTTACCGAATCATTTTAAATAAAACAATTAATAAATAAAATATTAAATTAAAACACCGAATCAATAAAGAAAAATCACAAAATCATCGAAGGAAAAAGGGAAAATTTAATTTTAAATAAACATTGAACTAGAATTACCTAGACATTAGTTGTTTCCTAGACATTAGTTGTTTCAATGCGCAGTCAGTTCCAAGTGAGATGTACACCTCATCTGGAATATTGGCCCTAACCTCAGCAAGAATATTGCCTCGAGCTTCACGCTTTAATTTGTTCCGAATTTCCTCAGCAGTTTTCTTTTGAATTGCTGGTGGATGATTATGTTCTTTTTTTCCAAGTGTGCCTATGAATTGTCCCCCTTTTTGTATTGCTTTTGTCTTTGCTGGACAATCTTTGTTTGAACACCTCCAATAATTACTATTTTTGTCATTCTTTACATATCTATAGCCTTTAATTTTTTTATATTTTTACAATTATCTTAGAATCCGAATCAAACCTACGTGCCAAAGTGCAACATTTCCCTTGTTTGTAACTCCTTGTTCAAATTTAATTAAATTTGCTTCCAAATTTTCTTCATTATTTTCCTCTAAATTTTTCTCTGGAAGTTGTACATCACTCAACTCTGATGAATCATTGATAGGCAACCGTCGTTTTCTGGATTTCTGTACCTCAATGAAGCTTCGCTCTTATATCCATTATCAGTACTAAGAATTAAACATAATTCTAAGAAAACAAAAGGAAAAAATAAAAATTGGCATTTTTAAGAATTCGGTCTTTTGTTGCCGGGTCTTTTGTTATTTTTGCCCGTTTAGGTCTTTTAAGAATTCGGTCTTTTGTGATTCGGTCTTTTGAGATTTTTTGGCTGTTTAGGTCTTTTGTGACATTTTCCCCATATTGGTCTTTTGTTATATTTTGGCCGATTAGGTCTTTTGTGATTCGGTCTTTTGTTAGGACACGACATATGTATCGTGGGATTCACATCAGCAAAGATACCTTTATGGCATTTGGGGTGGGGTCGACACATTAAAGTTAATCTTTCCACTCGATTTTTATTCCCGGACAAACTTGAAAAATTTTTAAACTATTAAATCAATTTCTAAATAAATTTTTTTAAGTGTTGGTGGCCCTTCATGTTCTTGATGGCCCTTCATGGACCTTCAAGACGTTAGTTTATAATTTTTTAGTTTCAAACCAAGCCTTCTTACCCGTTCGTTCGGTAAGGGAGATTTCTTCCTGCCCGTTCGTTCGGTAAAGGAGCACCAAGCCTTCTTGCCCGTTCGTTCGGTAAAGGAGCACCAAGCCTTCTTGCCCGTTGTTCGGTAAAGGAGCACCAAGCCTTCTTGCCCGTTCGTTCGGTAAGGGAGATTTCTTCCTGCCCGTTCGTTCGGTAAAGGAGCATCTTGAATGCACAGCTTCCTCCAGATAGGCAAGAAGAGACATCAACAATCAACAACAACAATAAAATGGACAAAAGTCTGTTTTTTAATGTTTTTTTTTAATTTCCTCGAGTTTTGTCCGGAAATAAAATCGGCCCCTAAATTTAAATTTCTTTCTGGGTAAGTTTAGAGTTTCACTGGAATTTCAACTGGAGCTTCAACACATTGCACCCTTTATGGTTTAGTTTAATTCTCTTCTTTAATGAAAATCATTTCAATTATTCAGTATGTGAACATCTTCAAAGAAGTCCGTCAAACATCAATCAACAAACAACTTCAACAACAACAAAATTTTCTGATGTTTTTCCAAAAGAAGGAATGGCCATGGAAATTCTTAAAAAAACTTCAAAGTTTGTTTCTTTTAGTTTTTTTGTGTAAGCATCCGCAAGTTTTGTCCGTAAATTTCCCCTGATTTTATCCTTTATATTTTTTGTAGGTAAGTTTAGCGACAAGTGATGGAGGACCAGACATTTGGAAAGCCAAAAACCCATGAAGTCAATTTGAAGAATTTGACAAGTCATCAAGCGATTGATGAGGTTTTTTAACTTTCTTTTTCCTTTTATTTATTTTATCTTTAAACACGTGTGCGACGTCGCTATGGTTCACTTTGTGTGTTGAACTCTTATTGGGCTTCTTTGGAGGAACTGAAGGCTTTTGGGCTTAACAAATATGAGGCAAACTGCCCATATGTCGCAAATGATGGGATGGTTAGAGATTTGGCTGAGGTTTCTTTTTGATTTTTTATTAAATTCGGTGGGTTGTTCCTGGTGCTTCAATTCCCTTTTCTTGGCCCATAACTCCTTTATTTTTCTATTCTTCCTGTGTAAGTCATATATCTTTAGAAAGCCCTGAATCTACAGATTCCTTTTATCAATAGAACCAGTCCTCTCCTAACTTTCAAAAAAAGTTCTGGACAAAAAAGACTTGGTGTCCCTGGCGCTTCTTCGTGTCTCCTTTTCTTGGCCCATAACTTTGTCATTCCTAAGTCTCTTCATCTAAGTCTTATATCATTCGAGAGCTCTATATTTGTAGATTCTTTCACTTAACGGGACTGATTTTTCCTAACAATTCAAAAAAAGTTACAGCTAAAAAATCTAAAAAGTCGCGATTGTCCTTACTTTTTCGCCTTTAACTTCCCATAGACTACTTGGGCCGAGTTGATCCTTTTAGAAAAAAGAATCCGCATATCCAGAGCTTTCGAAAGATATATGTATAACATATCCGTTTGGGATTGACTTTAAAGAAGTTATGGACCAGAAAACAAAATGGTCTCCTGTTGGTGGTCCTGTTCCTTTTTCGTTGTCAACAACTTTGTCATTTTTCAATTTCTTCGCATGTCAGATATCATTCTAAAGCCCTAAATCTGCTGATTCTTTTTCTTATCAGGACTGAGTCTTTCTAACATTTCAAAAAAAAGTTACAGCTTACAATTAATAAGGATGAAAAATCACCGATTGCTCTTACACTTTCCCCTCTAACTTTTTCTACAATCATTGGACCGAGTTAATTCTTTTACAAAAAAGATTCTACTTATCCAGAGCTTTCTAATGATATATAACTTGTCCGTTTGGGATAAGGTTTAAAAAAGTTATGAGCCAAAAAAGGCCTTTTTACTAAACTTATTGTTCCTAAATGATTTTATTTTTTAAATTTCTTTCAATTTTATTTCAATTTTTTAGTATAAACACATCCCAAGAACGTTTCTGTGCCTGCGCCTATTCATTAATTGTCCTTCTACGCTCCAATAAGCTTCATTTATTGCATCACAAAGAGGAGGACGACCACCAAAACAGAAACGTTTAAATAAAGAAGAGGAGGAAGATGAATCTGATGCCTCTAAATCGTCTTAAAAATCTGAACATTAATTTTTTAAATTGTTTTATTTATTTTCCCAAAAGTTTTAGCTTAAAAACTTCGAAGTCAACTGGACTCAAATTGACTATACTCAATCGTCACTTTTAATTTTATGGTGTCATTTATTTTTTTTTTTTTGCATTATGCCAAAATTGCGCGTATTCTTACCAATTCAAATCAAAGTCCTATTTGTTGCCAATCTTTCTGAACCGATTCAAATAATTTTTATATCATTCGAAGGCGCTGAAAATGTAGATACTATTTGACAGGTTACTTAATTATTTAAGTTATTAAATTTAATGTAAAACGGTTCAAAATTTATGGATAATAACTTATTCTTAAAAGGACTATAGATTATTGCCAGTTGAGTCTATTTTCCCAAAATAGGACTAGAGTCCTGCCAATTTAGTCTGAGTTAAAAAGAATTTAGTGAATTTTAAAAAATTTGCGTTTTTTGCGCACATTACTGAATAATTAAAAGTGGACTTTAGCGAAATAGTGTGGTTAGAGAAATAGTTATTTATGGGAAATTGTAAATTTTAAAATTTGTTTTATTTGGCATTTTGTGATAAATAAAAGACTTTTTGTGTCAAAATGGGACTTTAGAGTCCTGCCAATTGAGTCTACGTTAATTAAAAAATTTCTTGAAATTTTAAAAATTTGCGTACTACGGTAACTGGACGTAAATTTTAAACTAGTCCATTTAATCCAATTTTGGTATCGTTGGATGGAGCTCGTCGAGACGAGTCGAACGATGTATCGCTTGTTACATCTCTGCGATTTTTAAGAAAGAAAAATGCGTTTGAAGTTTAACGCAAAATCGCTAAAATAGCCACCCCAGAAGATTACCCCCAAAACGTTCAGCCGTGATAACTGGGAATCCCTTTGTTAGATCAGGATGTATCATACCTCATTCGATTCCTTATCATTAACTGTACAACATTTCAAAAAATGGGGCAATTTCATCGTGCCGTTTTTAAGATATTGATCATTGAAATATATGATTTTTTGAAGAAATAGTCAAATTTTAAAATAATCCATTTAATCCAATTTCGGTATCGTTGGATAGAGCTCGACGAGACGAGTCGAACGATGTATCGCTTGTTACATCTCTGTGATTTTTAAGAAAGAAAAATGCGTTTGAAATTTAACGCAAAATCGCTAAAATAAGATTACCCCCAAAATTTTCAGCCGTGATAACTGGGAATCCCTTTGTTAGATCAGGATGTATCATATCTCATTCGATTCCTTATCATTAACTGTACAACATATCAAAAAATAGGGCAATTTCATCGTGCCGTTTTTAAGATATTGATCAATGAAATTTTTGAAGAAATAGTCAAATTTTAAAATAATCCATTTAATCCAATTTCGGTATCGTTGGATAGAGCTCGACGAGACGAGTCGAACGAGCTATCGTTTGATACATTTACTGTAATTTCTAATGTAGAAAAAAGGGTTTGAATTAAGACAAAAATCACTAAACAGTCCATCTAGAAGATCACCACGTAAAAACTAAAAAGGCAATATCTAAGCCAAATGAACTGATAAAGACTTTAGTGATATTGTAGATAAGACAAACCTATATATCTTCAAAATATTAGCAAAATCTATCGTCTCAAAAAAATTTTTTAGGACCTAGAAGTTTTTGTGACATTATGTCGTTTATAGCGGATTGAGGTATTTTGTCGTTATACCGAAATGAAGCATTTTGTCGGTTATAGGTTAAATGACATTTTATCGTTTATAGGAAAACTGGCTTTCTATCGCTTAAAGGGAAATGAGGCATTTTGTCGTTTTAGTTATTTACTTTTTTCTCTAACTGCACTATTTCATTTTGGGACAATTTGTCATTTATTTATAAATATGGGCATTATGCCAAATTGCGCATATTTTTAAACTTATGCTATCTATCAAAGATTTAAAAATCAAAATATTGTGAAAGAATTTAATGAAATAAATTTATTCAAAATCAAATAGCCGGTTTTTAAAAAATTTTTGTCTCATTGTTAAGTGAAAATTTTTAGAATTATGTAGTAAAATAAATAATTGGAAAGATATATCTGTACAATAATATTAAAAAGGAATAAATAAAATAAAAAGAAAGTTCAAAAAATAAACAAAAAAAAAATTTGTCGCAAAGTAAAAATCAAATTTTTGCCGATTTTTTTTGCGACAAACTTATCTACTTTAGCATTTAAGGACGAATCAATAAATTAAAATCCCTTTGGTCTTAAAAATAAATTCTTAATAGAGGAGTTGTCCACGACAGTTTTAAAGAAAAGAAAATTTTGGGTGTCATCAACCGAGACCGAAACAAAGGATCTAAAAAGCAGGCTAATCGAAAAGTATGGGAGGGAAGTGCCGATTAATAACAGGTAGTGGACAACACCATCTTTTAACATTAAAAAATAAACCATAGAAAAACACAAACACATCTTCTTTTACATCTTCTCTTTTACATAATAATTGTTGGATTTGGCACGCTCGCAGAAATTGATTTGTGTGGAAGAACACAAGCACCTTTAAAAAATTAAAATTCTTAAAAATAACTTTAATTAAAAAGAAACCATTTAAATAAAGTTCATCCTTAACGACAACATCTTCTCCAATAATGCTGGTGTTTTCTATGCGCACCCATTTACCTAGAAAATTTGAAATTAGAAAAATTAGAATTTTGGGGATCACTTACCAACAACACATTTTCTGCCAACAATACTATTAGAAATGAAGCTGTGAGCATGAATTGTAGTGTCTGGAAGTATTGAAGAGTCAACAAGACGAACACCTTCTTCAATTTTTACACTTGCACCAATACAAACATTTGGGCCAATACAGCAATCTTAAATTAAAACGAATTTTTCAAGAAAGATTTAAAAAAGAAGCCTGAAGAAATTTGAGCAGAAGGATCAATCAGAACGGGTGCAACTAAATGAAGTCCAGTTAAACGTTTTCCATCATCATTTCCATTTATTAAAAGATGTTCAGGGATTTTTGCGGTGTCAGTGCCAGCAATGTGTTTTAAATAGAGACGAACACCTAATAGAAAATAATCATTACAAATCTTTGGAAAGAAGGGGAGGACACCAACACAAAAACATAAAAAATAAATTTTCCAAACCTTCCAAAAAATCTTTAGGTTGTCCAACATCCATCCAAAAGCCTTGCAAAACATAAGCATACAAATCTCCATTCTTTGCCATTTTTGGAAAAATTTCTTTTTCAATTGAACAAGGCGCACAGGGAATTATATCCAACACTGATGGATTTAAAACGTAAAGGCCAGCATTGATCTAAAATTTTAAGAAATATAAATAAATAAAATTAAGAAAATAACCTTATTTCCAACAAATTCTTGTGGTTTTTCAACAAAAGAATCAATTTTTCCAGTCTTTTCCTCATCAAAAACAACAACACCATACTTGCTTGGTTCTTCTACCTATAAGTTTTTAAATATTAAAAAGGATTTTTTAATAATATTTTTGTAGTTAAAAAAATGCATGGAAACTGAAACTACATAATTTGTAGTTAAAATTTAAAAAATTTGACCACCAACAGGATTCGAACCTAAACCGATATTGGAGAAATCTTGCCCGTTACCAACTACACCACGCAAACAACATAGAAGATTTATTTTAAAATTCATCAAATTATAAATAGAAAAATAAAGAAAGTATGTTGTTCCCGTTGTATGTTGTTCTACCGTTCTGCATCTCAAAACCCGTCAAAGTAACAAGTTTAACCCAAAAAATTAAAAAAATACTTTAGTAACAGCAATAGTTCCACACTGGCCATGTTTTTTGTGAAATTCCATCATTTCATTGAAAGGAAAACAGCAAATCACATCAGAATTTAATACAAAGAATGGCTCATCATTTTCTTTTAATAAATTAGAGGCTAATGCAAGAGGGCCAGCTGTGCCCATTGGTTCTTCTTCAACAGAGAAGATAATCTAATGAAAAGAAAAAATGAGAATCTTTGAAGTTATGAAGATTTAATGGGAAAAAATGAAACTGCTTCATAAATACGTGTGAAAAGGGGCAGGATAGAATGGTGTGAAGTCCTCGAGACCTTAAAGGAAAGATGAAGGGAGGAAAATTGGAAATGAAACGAAGTAGCAAATTATTAGACCTGAAGGAATCGGTTTCTAATTCAAAGAAACATGAAGAAACAGGAAAAGTAGCATCCATAAATTGGAATCGCGAAAGAAACCTGGAACTCCACGCGACATTAAATCGTTTTATGACAAGAAGAGTATGTCATAAGGGTAAAATGACACGAGGATATTATCCACGACCCGAGCCCTGAAGGGGGACAGGAGAAGTCAAATCATTAAGAAAAAACAAATTTAGATAAAAAAACAAACTTTAACTCCAACGCGTTGTTCTTCTTTCTGCATTTCAGCACTAAGCAAATTCTCAATACGAGCGGTGACTGCAAGGATAACTGTGTCGACACCAGCAGCGGCAAGAGCTTCAATTTGATGAGAAACCTTTAAAAATAAATTTAAAAAACTTTTCAAAAATATTTAAAGAAACCATAGGTTTATTTGCAAATTCCACCAAAGGTTTGGGTTGTGTCAAAGTAAGGGGGCGAAGACGTGTGCCATAACCACCAACAAGAATTAGAGCTTTCATTTAAATAAATTAAAATAATTTAATATTGAAAATAACTAAAAAGAGAAAAATTTTTTAATAAAAATATTTGAATTAGTAAGGGAAATGAATGTAAAAAATGGAAGGCGTTTTTGTGGAGAGAGATAGATTTTTGCGGATAATAACTAAAAAGAATGAGGGGAGTGTCCATAAGCTATAATAAGTGAAAACGATTGAATATAAAAAAAGCTAGAAGCTTTGATTCATAAAAAAAATAACTCGAAAAGGAAGAGAAGGAAAAGGGAAAGGGGAAAAAATAGAAAAATTAAACTAAATTATTACAAAAAATGAAAATTTCAATTCTAGAAGAAACTAATATTTGAAAAAAATACAAAAATGATGATTTTTAAATAAACTAAAAATTTAAAAAGAATTGAAAAAAATCGTGGCAAAGGATTAAAACTATAAAAAATATAGATAAAACGTGTAAATCAATTCAAACTAAAAATGTGGCAAGCAAAAAATATATAAAAAATATAAAACACGTTTCAAAAAAGAGAAAAAAAACCACACCCAAAAAGTCAAATAAAACTGGAAATTAATCAAAAACTCTCTAGAACACTATTTTAATTACTCTTTTTCTCTGTTAATACTATTTTCACAAAGAAAATTAAAAAAACGCCAAAAAGTTGGTGGATTTTTAAGGTTTGAATCAAATGACCATTTACAAGGCTAAAACAAAGGAGAAAATATTTTTTAAAAATTTTTAAATTTCAAAGATAATTCCATTGATAAAAAACAAAAATAATGAATAATAAAAATATTAAGGCATATTTATTCAAAATCGAAAAAATCAATTAATTTTTAAAATCGTTTTAAGCAGAAAACATGTATAAAAGGGGTGTCGAATTATCTAGAAATTAAAGAAAAAATCCCCAAAAATTCAGAAAATTTTAAAATAATTATAAAAATCAGAAAAAAATTTTCTAATTTAATTCGAACCCCAAAAACTTAAATATTTTTAATTTAAAAAAATGAAAATCGTTTTTAAAGATTAAAGTAAATTTTAAATATTTATAAAAACCATATCCTTCCAAACAGATCCTCCCTCGCTCCATTATACATAATTACACAAAAATGAACCAAATTTATTTCTCCTCTTTAGTAGAGTCAACGCTGCTATTGCAACAGCTATGATATTGATCAACAGTAGTAAAAGTTGAGTCTGGACTCACTAAAAATAAAAATGAATTTTAAGCAAGAGATGACTGTTTATGCTACGACTCCCTCAAGATATGATTTACAAAAATTAGTGGCTTTCTAAAAATGGCTCCCCCTCCAAATTCTAAACTTCCAGGAACAACAGAAATAGAAAAATTAAACCTTCAGTCCCAGAAGCAATCTCATAAAAAGAACGCCGTGGTTTCTCATGTTGTTCCTCAACTTCAATCCAACTTGAACCAGAATCGGAAGAATGAAGAGAAGAAAATGAACAACAGCGAGATAAGTCATTAACCATCACAGATTCATCACAATCATCAACTAATTTTTAAAAATTAATTTAAAAAATTCCAATAAAAATTTCTCACCTTTACCACCATATTCATCATCAATACCTATAGCTGTATGAGTACTAGCCTTCATAACATCCATACGACGCTTCAAACTACCGTTGCTTGCACCAAGACTTGGCGGAAGAGAAGGCTAAAATTTTATTAAAAATTAATTTAAAAAAAATTTATTTAAAAAATTAAAAACCTCAACAACACTATTCGGAGAATGGTGATCCTCTTGCTGCTTCATAGCATTTTGTTCATTATTTTCTGAAAGAGTAGGCTTAACTGAAACTTCCAAATTGTCTTTTTCTTCTAATACATCTTGAACAACTGCCTCACGATTAATTTCTAAAACTTAATTTATTTAAAAAATCTCTTTCAAAGGCTAACCATCATTTTCTCCTTCACCAATTAAAATAGCTGTATGAGTACTCAGCTTCATAATATCATCATTATTAGGTGGAGAGCTTTCTTCCTCATCAAATAAAATAGCTGTATGAGTGCTAAGCTTCATAATGTCTTCAGTCGATGGTTGAGAAGGCTGAAGATTTTTTTTAATAAAAAATAAATTTAAAAAACACCTCGGTTTCCAAAACCTTTTCTTCATCCTTTCCTTCCTCCTTTTTATCACCTTCCTTCTTTTCCTTCACCTTTTCTTCATTCTTCTCTTTTGTCATGTCTTCAGTCAAATCAACAGCCTTCTTATCCTCAGCAAAATGATCAACGTTACGATTCGTTTCATTAGCGCGTTTAAGAACTTGTTTCTTAAATTCTTCACGTTTCTGAGCACGAATTGATGCGATCAACTGTTGACGCTAAGATTTTATAAAAGAACTTATTGAAATAAAGTTTAAAAAACCTCAAGAACCCCAGCAGGTGTTTGATGAATTTCTGGATTCAAAACATTTTGAACATTATTCTTTGGAGCAACGGGAGTTGGAAAAGCCAAATGTGCTTGAATATTTCCCTGTCCATCTTTAACAGTTGCCTCACAATCAATTCCTTTAAAAATTTTTAAAATTTTATAATCTATGAAAAAATTAATACCAAAAGAAGCAAGTGCTTTTTGAATTGTAGAGCCAATCTCATTCAAAAATTCAGAACGTACAGTATTTGGTCGCTGATCATTATTTATAAATTTATTTTGTTCCTTTACAAGTTGCTCAGTAATCAGAGCTTTTTCAACAGTAATGTGGTCCTAGAAAATTATTTTTTCAAATCAATTCAAGTAAATTAAAGAAAAACCTGTGCCTGCAAAGTATGACGTCTTTTTGCGATTTGCTCAGCAATTCTTTTTCGATGACGATCAACATCAGCAAAACTCAATTTAGTATAAGCTCTGTCACTGACTCCATCTCTTGGTGTCGTTGAAGTCTTATTTGTTAAAGATGATGTTTTTGTTGAAAATTTTGGACAAGTTGCCACAACATTTTTAATGATAGAATCAGGAATGCGCCTGAGAAAATGTAAAAAATTAAAAAAAAAAAAAAAGTAAAAATAATAAATACGTGTGATGACGACGAGGACACGAATGGTGGTGGTGATGATGAGAGCCAACATGATGGTGATGACCACCCAAACTACCAGCAACAGAATTAACACCAACAGAATGGTCACGATGCGAATTGCTAATTTGAGAATGTCGGCGACAAGACCAGTTGCTCATTCCAAAAGAATTGGTATTAGTACGTGCTTCTGGCTTGAACAAATCAGCAAATTCATCAACTTTTGGGTCTAAAAATTGAAAATAGAAAAAAATAAAAAAAAAAAAAATAAAATAAGAAAAAATTAACCTTTTTTAGCAACAGGTGTTGACTGTCGATGAGATGGACCAAGAGTTGGTGTTGATGGTGGTTGGAGACTTGAATAAATCTTATCACCAAAAGTGTGAACAAAATTCCCAACAGTGTTAGCCATCTTTTCAATCGGTGCCAATGGAGTCTTCTGAGGTCGCTAAAATATTTGAGAACATTTTACAAATTAAAAATTAAAAAAATACCATTGTATCTGGCCGAACTAAGCGCATCATTGCGTGATGATAATGTTCGTTGTTTTGCTCACAATTTTGGCACAAATCAAAATCCGGGCAGATCAAGCACTTATAGCGTCGGCCACGGATCTCCTGATCACAGCCATCACAAATAACGTTCAAATGAATAACCTGTTCGAAATTATCTTGTTGCTTCATTTTTGTTTTAAAAAACTCTAAAAAGATTTTTAAATAAAATTTAACATTAAAATAAAAGAAGCTAAGCCAGGCGGACTCGAACCCACGACCGAAATAAAGCCAGGCATAAAGCTCTACCAACTTAGCTATCCGTCACAATTACTAAAATTAATAATTTCTGGTTTATAATTTAGTTCAAACAATAAATTCAAAATTTTAGATAATAAATAAATTAAAAATGAATGGAACCAACGATGTTCATTCGCTTCTTTTTAAATATCCCCTTAATACTGAAAACAATAAAGAAATGAAACGAGGGGAGGAGAGTTAGATAATCTAGAAAAATCAATGTTAATGTTGTAATCTTTTTTTGCTTGAAGAAAAACAACTCTGCCCAGGCTTGCGTTCAAATTTTTGTGACATAAAGGAGATAATAATGTCTGGTGACCTACTAGTTTTATTTTCCTCAAGCTATTTTCCCATAAAATAAAAAGAACAAATGCCCTTTTTCAAATAGGGAAGGAAAAGATAAAAAAGAGAGGGTCATTTTGCCTTTTTTTACTTATTTTAAAAATAAGAGGCATGTGAAAGAAGGGGACAAATTTGAATCAAATGTAAAAATTAATGAGAAAATGCAAATAAATAATATTAAAATCTGAATTTAAAATCAGACTTAAATTTTAAAAATAAAAATTAAAAAAGAATAAATTTTATTGAATATATTTAAAGTATTTTGGTCAATAAAAACCAAAAGAATCGACTAAAATTATACCTACAAATAAAAAATACATTGATCCACTTTCATCTTTTTTTTCTTTTATATAAACCATACACAAGCAACCTCTTCACAGACCAGCCAAAATCTGTCGTTCCAAGTGAAGTTGGTCTTGTTCAATAAGTTCAAAAACTCGATTAACATCGTAATTTGCTTCAACGATCAAACTAAAATATTTTAGAATAATAAAATATTAGAATTATCAAAAATAAACCAATAGAGCCATCCATTACAATTATCATAGCCCATATCCACAAGCTGGTCAGCAATGCGTTTCACACGTTCTTCTTTAAAAAAGAAAAAATAAAAATATTAAAATCCATATTTAAAAATACCCCAATGCTGCCATGGACATCGACGAGAATGTTGTGACCCACTAGGCAGAGCAGGAGTAAAAGGATGAGGTGCACCAGCAGTGCAAAGTTCATCAACAATTCCACCACGAGCCAAAGCATGGGCAACCAAATCAGGATAAATGTTTGTACGCTTTTCCTGAATTTTTAAAAATAATTTTGAAATTTAAAAAAATAAAATAAACAACTTTTCCTTCTTCCGTTTGAGTTCCATTTTCAGCTGCTGCAAGAGGCGCTGAAGGCTCTACAGGTGGCTGCGGTGGTGGAGGTTGAAGAGGAATTGCATTTGAAGTAGTTGAAGCTAAGAAATATTAGATTTAAAAAAATCTAATTTAAAATTATACTCGTTTGTTGATTAACAACTGCATTTGTTCCTTGTTCTTCCTGTCCACCAACATTTTGTTGCTTATTATAATTATTTGCATATCCAGTCAAGACATTAAATAAATCATTTATTATTTTTGCAGCATTTAATGGCGAAGCATTATTATTTTCTTGATCCAAATTTGGTTTTTGTTGTTGTCCAGTTTTATTTTCTTCAATTTTGGCATTTTTCTCATCTAAAAAAAATTTTTTTTTTAAATCAAAAAAAATTTTCATCTTACTTTGTCCAGTTGCAACTTCAGTAAATAATTTAATTCCTTCATTCATCACACTTTTGCTTAAATCCAAAACTGTTTCTTCAAAGATTGGCTTCTTGTCATTATTTTTGATCTTCTCTTTTTCTTCCTTATTTTCTTCCTCTTTTTCTTTTTCAACAACTTTTTCAGTCTTATCAGCATTCACTTCAATCTTCTCTTCTTCCATTTTCTCATCATTCACCTCATTATTCTTCTTATCCAAAACTTTCTCAATTCCCAAAGCTTTTGCTAAATTTTCTCCAGTAAGAATCAAATCATTACTACAACATTGATGCTGATCAGGCAAAGTTAAAGCATCAAATAAATATTCTAAATTTCCAATAAAAACAATCAAAAAATTTTAAATCACAAACCTTCACGCCCAGCATTCTCATCAATACGACGACGTTTCTCGTATTTATCACAAATAGATTTAAAAGAAGCTTGTTCAACTTCAATCCAGCTAGAAACATCAGAATAACAGGTTGACGAGGAATGAATAGAAGAGAAGGAACAGCAACGGGACAAACATTCTGCCAAATTGGATTCATTACAATCATCAACTTTAGATTTAAAAAAAAATTATTTAAAAAAAAATTTAAGAACTCTCACCATTACCACCATGTTCATCAAACTTTGAAGCAGCTGTATGTGTACTAGCCTTCATAACATCCATACGGCGTTTCAAACTACCGTTGCTTGCACCAAGACTTGGCGGAAGAGAAGGCTGGAATTTAATTAAAAAATTATAATTTTTAATAATTTATAAAAACCTCGGGCTCCACAGCTTCATCTTCCTTTACAATGTCCTTTTTACTCTCTTCCTTTTCATCTTTAACTTCTCCCACAATATTTGAAGTAATCGTCTTTTCAGTCTCAACATCCCCTTCTATCAAAACATTTTCAGTTTCAACAACTTCAACATCAGACTCCGAAGAAGAAAAATCCAAAACAGTCAAACTTTTAATATCATCATTATTTAATTGATTGCCTTCATTATTCTCTTTTCCTTCATTCATTTCTTTACTTTCTCCATTTTTCTCTTCACTTCCTTCCTTCTTCTCGTTATTGATTTCTTTATTCTTCCCCTGCTCATCTTTTTTGTTCTCCACACCGTTCAAATTAAGTTGACTCAAAGTTCGAATTAATTTAGCAGTAGATGATGATTCTTGTGTCTGCTTCCCCGCTTCTTCATGTGCCTTGGGAAGAAGTTTTGAAACTAACTGTTGACGCTTAAATTTTTCGAAAAATCAGATTGAAATAAAACCTAAAATACCTCAACAACTCCAGCAGGTGTTTGATGGACTTCTGGATTCAAAACACTTTGAACGTTATTAATGACTGGAGCAGTTCGATTTGTTGGAAAAGCCAAATGTGCATGAACATTACCCTGACCGTCTTGAACAGATGCCTCACAATCAATCCCTTTAAATAGCTTTATAGAATATAATTAAAAACCAAACCAAAATTAAGAAGAGCACGTTGAACAGTTTCACCAATTTGCTTCAAATACTCAACACGTTCAACAAATGGCTGTCGCTGCTGATCATTGACTGCATTTTGTCCATTTCCTTTGTTTTCTTTCTGTTGTTTCCCACTTTTCTCACAAGGATACGCAACCGAATTGACACATTTGGAACGATGAAGAGCACGAAAAGCGCGGTCACGAATGCGTTGTTCCTGAATTTTTTTGAAAAGAAAGTTAAAGAAAGTTGTTCGGCCCACTAATTCTATAGGAATCTTCTAGAATTTTGAAAAAAAAATTTTTTTCGTTTGATGTCAATATGTCAAAAAATTGATGAAATTTGAATCGATTGAAATTTTTTAAACTTGATTGGAATCAAATTATTTTATGATTTTTGGTGGGCCAAAGTGTTCGGCCCACTGATTCTATAGGAATCTTCTAGAATTTTGAAAAAAAATTTTTTTCGTTTGATGTCAATATGTCAAAAAATTGATGAAATTTGAATCGATTGAAATTTTTTAAACTTGAATAGAATCATCAAATTTTGATGAATATGGAAGGGCTTAATGAAGGCCCTTTCTTATTCTATATAAATTTAAAAAGCCCCAACCTAATAACTAACAAATAAGAAAACAAACCTCAGCCTGCAATTTGTTACACTTTTTAGTCATCTTGTCAATCATCTTTTTGTGACGACGATCAACACAAGATCCATCAATAAACCCATTATTAGCCAAAACATTCGAATTCGGAGTATTTGAATTTCCACTGCTAGCTACCGAAGTTGTTGTGTTCGTCGAGAAGTTCGGAGTATTCACAACGTTGTTAACGACATAATCAGGAGGAATACGTCTAAGAAAAGAGGGAAAAGTATAAAGTGAAAAGATTATAAGTTTAAAGTTTAAAACCTGTGGCGGCGTCTCTGACAAGAATGGTGATGATGCGGACGAGAACCGACAGTTGCCTCTGTAGTAGACAAAACAGGATTATGAGACTGATGACGGTGATGATGTGAATGTTTGCTTTGAGAATGAAGACGACATTTTCGAACCCCACCAGTAGAGTTGTGACGATCAAAATTCTCCTTCCGAAGAGGCAAAGAATGACGAATATATGCAAGAACTTCACGCAAAACAACTGGCTTCAAATTATCCAAATCAAGACTGGTAGGCGTGTCGTCATCGTCTTCCTTCCAAGCTTCGAGAATAAATGCAACACTGAAGAATGAGTGTATTTTTTGAAAAAACTAAAAATCTCTTACCTGTCACGTTGACCTGGTGACAAAAAATCAAATAAATCCACAATCTCTAATTTTTCTTTAGCAGTCAATTCCTCATTTGCACCATTTTCGATCGCAACAAAATCATAACCAAAAAGAAGCGAGCATCTAAAACCTGGTCCAGAACCTGGTGGTTTTACTGATGGTTGGCTGGTGTTTGCAGTCTTCTTTTCATTAAGTTCATCCACAAGTTTCCAGGCAGATTTAAAAGCTGGAAGAAATGACACAGTCCGAGGCTTCTAGGATTTATAAAAGAATTAACTCGAAAAATTTTAAAAATACCAATGTATTCGGCTTAGCTAAACGCATCATAGCATGGTGCCAATGTTCGTTCATTTGCTCACACTTCTGACACAAATCAAAATCCGGGCAGATCAAGCATTTATAACGTCGACCACGGATCTCCTGATCACAGGCGTCGCAAATAACGTTTAGATGAATAACATCTTCATTTTGATGCTTCATTTTTGTTTAAAAACTCTAAAAAAAGATTTTAAATAGAAGTTAAGAGTAAAAAAATAAATAGAGCCAGACGGACTCGAACCCACGACCAAACGACAACAAGACCAAATCGCTACCGACTTGACTACGCGCATCGCTTATCAAAATGATGATTAATTATGTACTTTTAAATAAAATGACCAGGACAAAACAAAATGAAATAGAGGAATAAATGGAGGAAGGTGACACACAAAATCGATGTAATGTTTCGAAAAAGCAAAACAACCAGTCCCAAAATTTAAGACAAAATTTTATTAAAAATGGCCAGACGCCTGTCACATTCTTCCAATGAAAGTGCAAATAAGCTAGTAGATTTAAAGGATAAGGGCTAGAGTGGTCATTTTGCCTTTTTACTCTATTAAACAATTACAAAGGACAAACTATGCAGGAAAACAAAAGGGCGGCCATTAGTTAAATAACTAGAAAGAGCAAATTTAGAAAAGGATCGCGAAACATATGACAAACATTAGAAAAGTTTTCGATAAAATGAAAAATGAATCATCAAAAAGTACATTTAAATAAACAAAACATGAAAAAGAATGAGAATTCAAAATTGCATGACGTTGACAACAATGGACATTAAAATAGAATTATGTTTCTCTAACTAACAAATTTTGTATGCATCTCTAACCTTAACTATTTCTTCAGTTTCTTACCTATGTTTCTCTAGCTATCAAGAAAATTAGAAAACGGAATGCCAAAACAAAAAATTGAGGAAATTTTTAAAAGAAATGAGGACGGTTGAGTCCAAAACCCACGAGGCACTTCTTTTAAGCTAAAAAACGAATATAATTACAAAAATAAAATTTGGCAATAATACCAATAAATTATATTTTACAAAAACAAACAACCTTTATTCAAAAATAATTTATTAAAATTAAGGCCAAAAATCCATTTCTTTGAAAATTAAACCTGTTAAAATTTAAAAAATAATTAATTAAAAAAATAAAAAATACTTTGAGAGAAAAATATTGAGCATTTTGAGATTGTAGAGATCTTTTCATCCTTAAACCGTATCAGAATTTGGCTCCTCTTTAATATTACTTCTTTGGCTGGTTCTTGAGCTTGACTTATTTGGAGCGATTTTCTTTGGAGTAATTTTCTTTGGAATAGTTTTTGAAATAATCTTCTTTGAAATAACCTTCGGTGTGCTCTTCTTTGGTGTAACTTTCTTCTTTGGTTTGCGTCCACTCCTTTTTTGACTTGAATTGCTTTGTTGACTCGTCGAAGCATTTTGGCTTGTATTTGCTTGCTGAACTTGTTGATTTTCAAAACGCGCCTTCAAGAAATCTGGCAACTAAAATTAAAAAAAATTTCTAAAAAAACTTTAAAAATTAAAAATAAATACTAATGTTGTTGGAGTAACTAGACGCATCATAGCATGCCCAAAATGCTCGTTTTTCTGCTCACATAAATGACACAAGTCGAAATCCGGACAGATTAAGCATTTATATCGTCTACCACGAATCTCCTTATGGCACCCATCACAATAGATATTTTTGTGAAGAATATCAAAATAATTATTTGGTTGCTTCATTTTTGATTTAATTACTCTAAAAATATTTTTAAATAAAATAAGACATAAATTAAATTAATGGTCCTGAAGGGTTCGACCCCATGACCACCATGAAGGCAAGATTAGAACTCTACCAAGTGAGCTACGCTCACCTTTTATTATTTCCTTCTTTTAGCTAATTAAAATTTAACAAAGTAACCCAAACAAAATAAATTAAAAAATAAATTTGACAATAAACAATAAAAAAAAATATTAAAATAAACAAAAACAAAATTTTATTCAAAAAAATCTTTAAACTTTATTAGTTAAAAATAACGAATGATTTGGGCCAAACGATGCGTCTCTAATACTTTCAGCAAAAGAAACCTTCAAAATTTAGGGAATTTTTTAAATTAAAAGATAAAAATTACTTGAAACGGAAAGTATTGGTGATTTCTGTGAGCGAGTGCCAAAACGCCGTGTTTGTTTGAGCCCCAAGTGTACTATAAAAAATAAAACAAATAAACAAAAAAAATTAATTCAAAAAAAAAAAACCAAATGTCCAGCTTCAGTTAATGCTCCCATACAACTTCCGCCAGCAAAAACCTTTAGAACAATTCTTAAAGTTAAAATAAAATTAAAAAAAACCTTAACAACTGAATTCTTCTCATTCATTGCTGAAGTAAATAATGGAGGGTCAATTTGCATTGGTTTTGTCAACTTTTCAATTTTAGGGCCAAATCCGAGTACATGAGAACCCCAAGTGAAGACTTGACCGTCAGAATTGCAAGCAATACTAAAAAAATAAAAAATGAATGAAAATTAAAAGAATAAATTTAAACCATGAAACGCCAGTTGCTTCAGCTCCAACAATTTTTCCAAGTTTAAAAGGAACTTGTTGAGGGAGAAATATCTGAGAAAATTTAGAAAAGTTAAAATTATTTAAAAACCTGAGGTTCATCAGTTATTGAACACATTTGACCATATTCGTTTTGTCCCCAGAAAAAGAGATCTCCATCTTCATTTACAGCAACCAGAGTGCTAAAAGAAAGGAAACTGAAATTTATGTTTTAAGTTAAAAAACAAACTCTGTACTTCCACCAATTTCCACAATTCGTTCCCCTTCCACATCTCCACGAACCAAAGAAGGTTTCCATTGAAATTGATCATTTCCATTCCCTAGCTGTCCATCTGTGCCTAGACCCCAAGCAAACAATCTTCCATCAGAACATAAAGCAAAAGAAGTATCTAAAGAAGCGTGGACCTTAAAAATAAATATAAAAAGTAATTTTTAATAAAAATTAAAAAAAACCTTGACAAGCTCTATACCCTCTCCTATTATTGAAGAAATATCCATTTCAGAAAGAACATGATCTTTGTCGTGTGTCACAACTGGATGATCACTTGGATCGGCTAAAAAGTGATTTTAATAGGTAAATAAATTAATTTTAAAAATATTTGCAAACCTCCACATTGTCCATGCGAGTTACTTCCAAAACAGAAAATTTTGTTAGAATCCGTGAGCACAATAGAATGCTAAAAATAAAAATTTTATATTATTTTTATAATTTTAAAAGAATTGTTTTTCTATATAATCTTTCTCGGGCGGACCGTACTTAAAGTGGCAGCGTCGATTCCTCGAGTGCCAAGAAACTCGGGGTATCAAACTTGAACTCGAGGAAGTAACAAAAAACCCAAGCCAGTAGTCAAGCATTTAGAAACCATTAAAACACTAACCATTCTTCCAGCACTTATACAACGAATGTTGCCTATATTATCGGGTAAAACTATCCTCCTGCTGTGTATATACCACATTTCTGCTTCATTTCTTCCAGCATAGCCGCTTTCAAGATTTGGCCTTTAAATAATAAGAAAAATAATTTTTAAAAATATTGTTAATAGTAAAAAAACCTTTCATCCTCGTCTCTTCTCTTCGGTCCAGAAATTTGATAAAAATTATTTAAGCCAGATCCATAAAGTTCTAAAAAATTTAGAAAATTAATCTTGAAATAAAATTTAATAAAATAACCATTGTTGGAAGCAAATAAAGAAAATCCACAACCAGCAGCAATATGAAGAATTTTCTTTGTATTCATGCGCACAATACGCATAGGTTGAAATAACTGAAAAACAAGTGAAATGTATTTTAATAAAAAAATTTAAACAAATAAAAACTGTAACAAGTAAATAAAAAACACAACTTTAAAAAATGATGAACACCAAAAGGAATCGAACCTTGATCATTCACCTTACAAATCTAACTCACTAACCACTAAACCAACAACATCATGATCAATCAATAATAAAAAGCATTATTCTTATAAAAGAAAAAAGGTGGAAAAATCCACAAAACACCTCACAAAATTTTAATCATAAGATAAAAACAAACACATTGCTTGGGAATAGGTTGAGTCAAAAGTCTTTCTACTGCCAAAGCACCTGTTGAGCAAAGACCTAAAAAATAAAAACATTTAATTTTAATAGTTAAACTAAAAATTATTTACCAGCTCCATAAACTGCTCGAGTCAAGTGTTTCCTTCCAACCATCTCATGAACATATTTTGGCTCCCTCTGGGGAATTTCTTCATGTAGTGATGACTCCTCAATCACATCGTTAGGTAATAATGAAGCAGCTCGACTTTTATCTAAAAATTGAAAAAACAAGTGAAAAATTAAAAATAAACCTGAAGCAAAATACAAAAAACAAACTCACAAGCTAAACGATTGAACAACAATTTCTGAAGCAATGAAAATTTGGTAGAAGTTGAAGGATTCATTTACAAGAAAATAAATGCACTTTTAAAAAATTGAAAAAGTATGTAAAGATAAATGAATTAAAACAAAAATAAAATTATTATCTTTCTTAAGTAAAAAATTTTATTTAAAAAATAAATTAAGAAAAAAAGATGCACAAAACAAACTCAAATATATAAAAACTACCTCAATAAAAATTTATAGCTCTTTAATCATTTAAAGTTAAATAATCCTTTCTTCACATGTGGGACATTGCGGATGGTCAAAGAAACACTTAAAATAAATTTTGAAAAACTCTGAAAAATTTTAAATAAACCGTGTTTTCCTCTCCAGAGTAATTAAATCATCAGTTGAATCAGTTTCACAGATTGTATTTTCAAGCTTGTCAAAATTTAGCAAACTCCTCAGGTTAATCGTATCATTAGTAACCTTTAAAAATAGATCATAAAAAATGAATTATTTAAAAGAAACCTCATCAATTCCATGCAACAATTGATATGCTGGTCCAGATATTAAAATTAAACTTCTAGGCTCTAAAAGGACTGAACCAACTTTGTGGCGTCTTTCTTCATTTTCCTCATAAAAATTCAAAACAGCATGAGAGCCCAATGTAATTGTTGAAATTTTAGGAAAGAAAGCAGGTCCGTCTGTGTGAGGCTTAAAAATTAAATAAACAATTTTAATTACAAAAAAAATAATAAAGGATTCGAACTCTGTCATTTTACAAGAAAGAATAAATGCTTTACCCACTAAACCATGAAAAATAATTAGAAAAAATCAAAAAATAAAATTACACAAAATAGCAAACATCAACAAGATTTGAACCCAGGCCATTTTCATTATGAACCAAACACACTAACCACTAGACTATGTCTTCCTATAACTGATTTTCAGTAAATTATTGTACTAATTCTACTAAATTAAAAAAAGTGGAAAAAAACTACACAAAACACCAGAAAACCCCAAATAAATTCTACAAATAAGTTTAAAAAACCTCTTACTAAAATTCCCTGTCCAGCCAAATATTCATTTACTAATACATGATTAGGCCTATTTTCTGGCGGAAAAGTTGAATCGCCTGGAATCTTCATTATTTTGTCAATGCAATTTTCTAACCACTGAAAAACATTGAAATTAATAAAAAATAATTTAAAAAATTTAAAAAACCAAAGGCAATTCTTCTCGTAACAACACTTTTTTCTGAGAAACCACACCTCCCCAATTTTGCAATCTTCTATTAGAAAGTTGTCGCCATTTTGGTTTTGGAGCTGAATAAACATTTTTTAATAAATTTGATTCTTCTGCTTCAGAAATAAATTGAGGGAAGTAATTAATATTTTGAATATTTTGCATTTATCTAAACGGCTGAAAAATGGAAGAATGAAAAAATTCTTCAAGTAATTTGATTAAAAAATAAATTTATTTAAAAATTCAAAAATTAAAAAAAAAATTAATTTATGCACCCTTTTTAATATTTAAATCAGAAAAATATTTGTCAATTTCTTCTGTCCAATCTTTTACTTTTCTTGTTCTAAGCCATTCTTGTCTTGTAATTGTTCTTTGATCTACTATGTAATCTAGAGAGCCAAACATTGAACCTTCAATTTGGGGGAATTAAAAAAAAATTTTTTTTAATTTAAAATAAACCTCCAAGCCAAGCACAAAACAATTCACCAGCAACTTCACGTGGAAATTGATAAAATTTTATATCAACAAGTGTAGATGATAATTGCGGTTTGTATCCATCAGCAATTAAATCGAGAAGTTCTGTCTAAAAAAAAGAATTAATTTAAAGAAGAAAAATAAAAAGAAAAAAGCCAAAACCTTTAATCGAGCTAAAAAGCCAGGAAGTCGACTTATTCCACCAACAATGAGTAAGTTTTGAAGCAAAACGCGACGCAAATCAATACTGACCTAAAAACAAGAAGAAAATGTTATCGATTGCCAAATCCTCGGCTATTTTATTCATAGGTTTCCACCTATAAGTCGTTCTTAAAAAAAATTTCCCAGGCCCTACAGCTGAAATGAAAAGCCCTATTATTAAAAAATGAATATACCCTTGAAATGCAATCCAAAATTAATTGTGGGACAGATCTACAACCAGATTCATCACTATGAGTAAAAAGAAGTTCTGCTACAGCCTCACGCACAATTCCAGGGATATAGAGCAATTCAAAGCCAAATTGGAGTTGAACAGGAGGAACAGGTCGATTGATGAAAGGAGAATCAGGATTAGCTACTAAAAGAGAAAATTGAGAAATTAAAAAAAATTAAAAAATACAATGAGCTTGAAGTCGTCTTCCTCTAGCTGCAGTTGTGACGAAACAGAAGCGAAAAACTAAATCTTCCCAAAGACGCATAGAGTCAGCTAGAGCTAAATCGCACTCAGCAAAAGGACGGCCATCATCAGAATTATCGGGGGCTGAGGTTTAAATTTTTTTTAATGAAGAAGCTAAAAACCTTCATCATTCCCTTCTCTCTCATCACAACTTTCTAGGACAATTGCTGGGTGTCTTCTGACTCTTCCAAATTTAAGCATCAATCTCATCGCCTCCAACTCCAATGCACTTGCACAAGCATTAGTAGAAGTCTCCCAATTGTGAAGCATTAGAATACCTTCAACAATCTAAAAAGTGGAAGAACATCTTTATTTTACTTAAAATTTCAACCGGAAAAAGAACAGCTTCATTCGCACCCAAATCGAGCACAATACAAGTTTTAGCATTAAAAGGAAAAGAGCAGAGCAAATGTGAAGGGGCAAACAAAATTGAATGTGGAGCTAAGGAAGCACAATCAAATAAAGCGTGAGCCTTAAAAAGGAAATTTCTAATTTAAAATAATTAGAATACCAAAGCTTGTCGTTGCCAAGTAGGCGTAAGCAAAGATTCAACAATAACAACACGACGAGAACAGACGGAATTGATTAATTTTCTAAGAAAAAGAAATTTTAAAATTTAAAAAATCACTAAAAAGAGTCAAATGGACAACGTTATAGTTAATGATATCCCCGGGATTTTCAAAATTCCAAAAAAAAAACATTAAAAGGTCAAGTTCAAAAGAAATACAAAAAACCTAAAAACAATGTTCCGAAGGAATTTAACAAGTCTTTCGTATTGTTCCTGTTCAGTCCAATCTCTACAAAAAATAGGTGATGGAATTGTCCGTCCAGTTGTTTCAATAGGATCAAGCCATTCTGTTCGAAAAATCTCAAGAGGAACAAAATCGCCAGCAAAGCCAATTCTTTAAAATCTTTTAAATTACTGTTTAATTAAATAAAAACCTGGTCAATCTATTGCCAATTTCAATAACAATTGCTGGTCGATTGTCAATTTTGGTTGCAGCTGCTTGCAATGCAAAAGAAGCGTTTATTGCCTTTAGCATTTAAATTTGAAATAAAATTTAAAAAAAAAATTTTTTTTAAACGAAAAGTCCGCAAGTTACATGTCCGCAAATTTTGCGTCCGCCTTTTTTAAACCAAAAAAGAAATTAGAAAAATCTCAATCTAACCCCATAACAAAAATTCGAAAAATTCCAATTCCCAAAAATTGCTCAACTAATTTTCTAATTTTCCAAACATTCCATTTTCTTGATCCTTCTCTCACCCCAGAGGTAGAGACATTTGAAGAATATTGTCCCATCAATGAGCGTCTTTGTTGGCGAATATTTGCAAGCGTTGGGTCAAATTCCATTGAACGGCGAGAAACTGGAGTTGGCGCGGGACCTAAAGCCCTTGAGATAATAAAAAAAAGTTCAATAGAAATAAAGAAAACCTATGCTCTGTTGCCTTCTAGCACTAGAAGCTCTCGTTGTCGAAGCACTACTTTCAGCTCTTTCCAACTCAAGTTCACGGCGCACAGCAGCAGAAGGGTAAAAAGCATTCCCAGCAGTTGAAGACAAAGCAGAGGCATAACTAGCACTTGTTGGAAGGCGTCGTGGAGATAAACTGCCGGGATGATTGCGAGTAAAAGTAATCGACGATCTTTTTTGAGATGAAGGTGTTTCTTTTTGATCCATTTAAAAATGTCTAAAAAATAAAAATTTTGAGGTTTAACAAAAAACTGTCTTGTAGCGCAGGATCTGCTCTATATTTTGACATGAAAATAAAAAATTTCCATCAAAGTAATCAAAAGTTATAAATTACTAAAGATAGTAACCCCCAAAGAAAAATTTAATCAACGTTAATTTTGTGAAAAGAATATATGAGATGAAGAGAGTGCTAAAGAGAATAAATAAAACGAAAATTAACACACTATTTTTCAATATTTTTCTCTAACTCTCACTGAATAAATTTCAAAGTGTAAACTTTTTAGAAAATATAACAGTTAAGAAAATTATGATACGAATAATAAAATAAAGGTAATTAGAGAACAAAAACAGCAGACACAATTAGTGACAGGTGCGAAATTTTTTTTATATTTTTTTGCGATGTCGCGAATTAAAAAAACAGAACGCATTGTTTTTTCTTTTTGATGAATAAATTTGCATTTATTATTTTTTATAAACACTAGAATCGAGACATTTTATTATTTTTTTGTGCCACGCGTTACCTCTCACAATGGATTTCCATATTTGTCGTGTTTTCTCTTTAAATTTGCATATAATCTAATAATTTTTTTCAGTGACTCATTCTTTCTTTATTGTTTTATTAAACTAATTATTTGAACAAATGGTTGTTAAACTTCAGGTTTTTATTTTTTATTTTGAAAAATTTTAATTTTTTCTCCGAAAATGTCCGCATTTTTAATTGCGGACGTCCGCATTTATTTAAAAAAATTTTCTTGTTATGGATTGACTTTTTACTTTTATTCCAAGCTAATTAATTAAAATAAAAATATTTTTCCAATTTTTATTCAAAGGATGTGACACTTCACGATGTTTGGGCTTCAAATTTGGAAGAAGAATTTGCCTCTCTCCGCGACGTTATTGACGATTACCCTTTTGTTGCAATGGATACAGAATTCCCCGGAGTTGTTACTACACCTGTTGGACAGTTTAAAACCAAAGAAGAATTTAATTATCAACAGCTTTACGTCAATGTGAATTTGCTTAAATTAATACAGGTTTGGATCATTTAATGGTGATTTGAATTTATTTTTTTATGAAAATTGGGCTCTGTTGGGATTAGGTGCCACCACTCCAGAACATTCTGTAAATCTTAGAATAACATTATTTTATCGCAGTAATCTTTTAAAATCATGTTTTGTTCCCATCCCTTCTCCCACGCCAATTTCCAACTTTTTCCTTAAAAATTTTTTTCTTCAGGTTGGGTTTACTTTAATGAATGAAAAAGGTGACTTAACTCCAAATCGAGATATTTGGCAATTTAATCTTCATTATAGGTTAAATTATTTTTAAAAAATTATTTTTAATAAATTAATTCTTTTTTAGTATTGCCGAGGATATGGGCAGCCATGACTCTCTTGAACTCCTTAGAGAAGCAGGCTTTAATTTCTCCAGGCATCAGGTTTAAAAAATAGATTATTAAAAATAGATTATTAAGGATGAAGGAAATATCACCGAGGGTCCGCATCCCTTTTTAAAAAGGGAAAATGTTTCGCGCCATCATTCAAACCTGATTCCCCCAACTTCAAACCCAACCGAAAATTTGCGGATTCTTTAAAGTACTTGCGGATTTCTGTGTTTATTTTTTAATCGCGAGCAGCCCTACGTCACTATTAACTTTTTACAATTAAAAAATCCTATTTTCAGAAAGAAGGCATCTTAATGGAAAACTTTGGTGAATTACTGACTACCTCAGGATTATTGGTCAACAAACGCATAACGTGGATAACATTTCATAGTTGCTTCGATTTTGCTTATTTAATCAAGGCAATTTTGTTGGAAAAACTGCCTGAGGATGAAAATGACTTTTTTCTTTAGTAAGGGAATTTTTTATTATTTTGCTCATTTTTCATATTTTCAGTCACAAAAAACTCTTCCCAACAAGTTATGACATCAAAATGCTTCTTCGTCAACCTGCCCCTTCTACCGCAAAATTGACAGGAGGTCTTCAAGAAATTGCTAATCAATTAGATGTCCAACGTATTGGAAAACGTCACCAAGCAGGCTCTGATTCTTTGTTAACGGCTCAAACATTTTTTAAACTTCGAGAATTGTTTTTTGCTGATAATTGGAAAGAGGTTTTTATTTTTTAATTTAAGGAACCTAAAAAAGACTGAAAGATATTGCGGATCGAAAATTGCGGACAAGATTCAAATTTAGTTGAATGTCCGCAAGTTTTGTCTGTAAATTTTCTCTACCAATTTTTGGCTTTTTGGCTTAAAATAAATAAATAAATATTTCTAGGTTTCTTCTGAGATTCAATGTCAAATGTTTGGAATTAAATCGTCTGCCTCCAATGCAAGCTTGTTAGAAGCCGCAAATTAAAGATAAATCAAATATTTTGCAATTGAACTTAAAAATCCCCATGCTTTTTTAAATTATTTAAAAAAAATTTTCTCACTGTTTTTGTGTGGTTTGTTTGGCATTATTTGTTTTGGAGTAGACAGGTCACTTTTTGGGTGTTTTTGTAGTTGAAGTTTTGCGTTCCGCGAAAAATGTCCGCAAATACATTTTTGCGGACATCTTTTCGAAAAAAAATTTTCTCTGCCCATTAAGTGATCTGTCCTTGACTTGATGTAATTCACTTGAATTATAGTTTTAAAAATGTATAATATTCTTTCAATAATTTTATTTTTCTTTCAAATAAAAATTTAAAAAATTTTTCTCTTCATTTCCTATGAAAATTTTAACATTTAAATCTTTCTTTAATTTATTAATTAAATTAGGACATTATTTTAGCTTTTAAAGTATAATTCTTTAAAAATGCCCAAGAAGCACACGATTTCCACCAAAACGAGAAAACGTCCGGGAAAGGATTTGGACGAGATTAGGGAAATTATGGATAGACCTGAAAAGGTTTATTTTTTTTTCTTTGTTATTTAATTCTATAAAAATTTTAGTTGGCGAAGATGCAGAACCAGCCGAGAGACGAGGATTTGCCTGGCGCTGGACAAAGTTATTGTGTTGAATGTGACCGCCATTTTGTCAACGACCGAGTGCGGGAGAAGCATAAGAAGACTAAAGGTATTGAATTTAAAATCGGGGTTGGACATGAATATTTTTCTGAGTTTTGTAAGAAACTCATTCTTATAAGTTGTCCGCAATCAGATTGCAGAAAATGTTCCTAAATTGTCCATTTTTTTAAAGTTCACAAGCAACAAGTGAAGCGCCTTGAGGAGGAGCAAACTCGACGCTATGAGCTTGCTGATGAAGGACCAGACAACGAGGACGATGATGAGGAGTGTAATGAGGACGGGATTCCTTATGGGGTGGGTTGAAGTTTATTCAGAAATTTTACTAGAATATTGTTAAAAATCGATTAATTCAAGATTCCGAGTGGATGCGGTTCTTGTGTTCGAATTGGTAGTCGCATCGTTCTGTTCAAAGTGAAGCCAGTTGAAGGAGTCCACTACGTCTTGAAGAAGTAGGGAAGACAAAGAAGAGATTATGAGGAAGGTTTATTTTAGAAATCGTTAAAAATCCCCGTAGTTTCAGCACACCCCAATATTTTATTTGTTTTGAATTATTTTTGATTGTTAAAAAACAAATAGCAAAAAATAAATATTTTATGGAACAACTAAATTTTAGTATAAATTTATATGATTGGGGAGAAACTGAAAAAAGTCAATTTTAAATAAAAGCAAAAAATGCCGGTTGAGGACAACATGTGAATAATGGGAATGAATTTTCTGGATATTTATTTTAATTTTTTTCTAATTTAACGGCGTAATGCAACCGACGGCATTGGCATGGTTGTTGTCTGAATTTTTGGATTTCCAAAAAATATTTAAATTAAAAAAAAACCTCTCCCCGAATTTTGCGTACAAGCTGAATATCCTTGGGCATAATTGTGACTCGTGAAGCATGCAGAGCGCAAAGATTAGAATCTTCAAAAAGATTTACCAAGTAATATTCAGCGGCCTCCTGAAATTTGTAAATTAGTCTAAAATGAGAAAACATTATTAATTGGGTGAAATGGCGTGAAACCTCATCAGAAATTAAAGAAGAAAAGGTCCTTCGGTGAAACGAAATCCCATTGCCTCAAAATTAATCCTCAGTAGATGTCCCTCCTCTTTTTACAAAAACTAATAATTCTTATAAAAACCTGAAGAGCAACAAGTGCTAAACCACGCCATTTGTATTGCTCACCAGTAAGTGAATTGGCAACATCACGAACAAGACGAATGAAAGGAGCACGAGGAATTAACAGATTTGTTGATTTTTGAAAGCGGCGAATTTCCTTGAGTGCGAGAGAGCCTATAAAATGAAAAAGTTTTAATTAAAAAAAGTTGGATGAGGTTCGAACCCATGACCCCTAGGTAATGGGCAAAACCTTCCCCAACTAAACCAAAGTTTACTAACCTTTCTTGTGATATCGCTTCTGTTGCATCTTCACTGGAGGCAACTCCTTGTAACTTGGAAAGACACGCGGACATCGTTTGGTGGCCAATTGAACACGCATTCGCTTGGAAGCGATAGCCTTCGCAACTATTTCATTTCGAAAACCTGCCGACTTTTTAGCAGTTTGTTTAGTTCGTGCCATTGAGAGTGATTAATAAGACGATTCAAAAGATTTTTAACTTGAATATTTGCTAAAATAGAAGAATAATTAAGCGATGATCAGTATCTAAATCGAAATTACGAAATAAAAAGAAATAAAAGTGAAAAGAATGACGCTTCTCTGTCTCAGCCATTATGTTAAACTTCTCCTTTTCTCTAACATTTATGTATAGATTGTTCATTTTCTCTCGCTTTATTATTTTTCTACAGGATCCTTTAAAATTTTGAAACGAAATAGAAATACCAACAGACGAAATGTCAATAAATGTTAAATTGACGAAATGTCCAATAGAACTTTTTACGTGTCCGGACAAAAGGTCGAAAGGACAAAAGGTCGAGGCCAAAATTGGAAATTGGTCAGAAAATAATACTTAAGAGTAGATATTTGAGAAAAAAAAAATGGAGATGAACTGATATAAAATAGAGATTAAGATCAATAAAATTCGCCGGACAAATGCTTTGCCTTGACTCCGCTATCTCTATTTTAATTCGAATAGGAGAGACGAACAAAATTTTAAATTAAAAATAAATTTTATCCACACGAGTGGCCTCATCAGTGATTCTCGTGGGAAGAAAAATATGTATAATAAATGCCGTTTCGGCCATTAGTCAGACGGCATGATAAAAAAGAAAAATATTAAAAAAACCTGACTACCAGATCTATAGTTCCTCCACCTCAATAACTTACTCTCCACGGGCTTTGAGGCTTGTTCAGCACCCCAAACTCTTTCTTCATTTTTTATTTCAGCCCAATCCTTTAAAAAAATATAAAATAAAAATTCTAGAGCATATCAAAAAACCTGTAATTCTCCAAATGCATCCAGTAAAATGAATCAGCGTTTTCGATTTTCACGGATTGATCTTCGAAAGCGGCCAAATCGGTGGCGAATTTGTCTGCCTAAAAATAAGAAAAATTTCTAGTCATTTTTTCAGTATAATGCTCCTGTCTTATTAATTTATGCAAAATAACAATATTCTCCACCAAAATAAAAATTAAGTTCCCAGAGAGGGTCCGAAACTCCGACCTAAAAATTTAAAAACCAAATACACCAACATGACTTCTAGTGCAAATCGGATAAATTCCTTCTTTCTAAGGAGCTATTTCAAGAAATATCCGAAAGGAAGTAAATTAAATATACCATATTTGTGAACATATTCTTCTTGTAAACATCGAGTTCGTCAGAAATCTTGCCTCTAAAATGGTCCAAAACTTCTTCTAGTTGATTTAAAATACCATTTGAAGTGGAAACGTCATTTAAATAGTTGTCGAACAAATATTTCAGCCTGGCCCTGAAAATATTGATTTAAAAACCATGTCAAATTCGGGTCAAGCTCATTTGGGTCAAAAAGTTCAAAAACGCTTTAAAAATCTAAAAATTGGGAAATCGACTTTTAAGCGACAATTTTGGGTAAGTTTAGCTCATCTACCGATTTTTACGAAAACAAAAGGTTTTCGAACACGTAGAGTAAGAATTTGGAATGATTTTTGGCCGGCAGATTAATCTTACAAAGAAAATCTCAATTTTCCTTTTCTAAAACTAAAGATAAGAAACCTTTAGATTATTTGTCGTCTATATCGGTAATATTCATCACATAAATGACGTCATAATTGAAGTAGTCTGTGAGTACTCTTCTCACGATATCAAAGGATAAATATGCTCTAGCATGTCCCATATGAGTGGAATCGTAGACAGTTGGTCCACAGATGTAGAATTTGACCTAAAAATCATAATAAATCAGATAAACATAAAAATTAACTTGTTTTCCAGAGGTAGGCTCAAAAGGCTCCTTTGTTCGAGTCAGACTATTTAATAAGTGCAGACGAGGCTCTTGAGCTTCACATTTGTATGAAGTCCACTTATCGTTAGATTGCATCGCTTAAAATGAAATGAATTATTGATGAAATGAATATTTTTTAAAAGATATGCAAGACATTTCACCTCCAAGACATTTCACCCAAATTGTCACTTCAAAATTAAAATAACCTTCTCTTAAAATAAAAATATTTTAATTCTCTAAAAAATGTCCTATTTTGTTGATACAACAAAAAGTCGTGATAAATTATGTTTCGAAGGACATGAATTTCTTCAAGAAGGTAAAAAAGAATGGAAACCTGATTTGGTATTGCCAGTACAACAAGGACGATGAGATAAAATGTATTGGTTGCAAATAAACGAAAGACCGGGAAGATGGAACACAGGTCTACGACGTAAATGACCACACATGTAATGGAGTAGGTTTTCAATGAAAAATAATTTAGAAATATTAAAAAATTTATATAAATTTTTTTAAACATGTTATTGGTTTCACCCTTTAGCCTTTTGTACCACCACCAGTTGATCCCTCTCCTCAACCACCAACACCTCCAGCTAATCCACCAACGCCAGCTAATCCACAACCACCACCAGCTGCCATTCCGCCTCCACCTATTCCACCACCAATTCAGCTGTATAAGCAGCGTCTGATTTATGAGGAGAGAATATCGTAGACAGTTGGTCCACAGATTTTTTTTGAAATTCTAGAAAATTCTTAGTGCATTAGTCGGCAGATCACTTCTGCCGACCAGAAATCATAAAATTTGAAGTATCCAATCAATTTTAAAAAATTGCAATCGATTGCAATTCAATCAATTTTTTTGACATTTTGAAATGAACGAAAAAATTTTTTTTGAAATTCTAGAAAATTCTTAGTGCATTAGTCGGCAGATCACTTCTGCCGACCAGAAATCATAAAATTTGAAGTATCCAATCAATTTTAAAAAATTGCAATCGATTGCAATTCAATCAATTTTTTTGACATTTTGAAATGATCGAAAAAATTTTTTTTGAAATTCTAGAAAATTCTTAGTGCATTAGTCGGCAGATCACTTCTGCCGACCAGAAATCATAAAATTTGAAGTATCCAATCAATTTTAAAAAATTGCAATCGATTGCAATTTCTAGTCGGCAGAAGTGATCTGCCGACTAATGCAATAAGAATTTTCTAGAATTTCAAAAAAAAAATCTTTTCGTTCATTTCAAAAAGTTTTTTGTTTTTTCCCGTTTCTTGATACACTCAAAAGTTTTTCGCTTCGTTTATTTTTAATCGTTTTAGAGACTTACTAACGCAAATATGCAGTATTATGTTTCCTTATTGATCACCTTCTTGTCTTTATTTGTTTCTACCTATGGTTTTTATGATTCTTTTAAACTTTCAATAAATAAATTAAAGGTGCAAGTTGTCAATCACCAAGACATTCTTCAAGTGGATATTCTACTCAAGATGGGTTCTTTCACTACAAGACTACCTACATCATGGAATTTGCTCTTCAGTGTGCCAACAACTATGAACATGTAATAAGGAGATTTTGTATTAATTTTTATTATTATGGTTTTGTATGAGTCTCCTTTACACTTTGGTGTGTTCTATTGTGCCGAAAGCATTCCTCTGAATTGTCACGGTTATTCGCTAGGCTGAAAAAATACCACCATGCCTTGTGGTTAAGTGGATTAGCTCCTACGTCAAGCAATAGGGTTCGAATACGGTCCAGGCCCAGACAGTCTTTCAATGTCTAGATCCCAAAATACTTTATTTTTGAAAGATTCTTTTTTCTGCTTTATGTTTTTTAATTTTTCTTAATCAAAAAATCGGGGGCCTTGACTGGACTCGAACATCCTTCTTGAATTATGGGCAAATCCACCTAGCCACAAGTTACAATAACATTGCTGATTCTTTAGAATTAATGGCTTTTTATTTTAGAACAGCCAATTCTTTGCTGTGGTGAGCGGACGAGTTTACCAACTTTCCGTCTCTGAAGAGACCGCAAAATATCAGGTTTGTTTCTCATGTTTATTTCATCTCTTGCTATTCATAGGTCTCTTGGCTTCTTGAACATACCGAATCTAGTTCTCAAACATTTGATGTAGTTGTGCTCGACGAGGATAAGTTGGCGGAGTATAAGAAGGTTTATCTAAAGTGAATTTCTCAAATTAATTTTTATCAATTTTAGGCAGTCCAATCTGGCGCTGAGAACCCTTTGTCTGGGGTAGAGCCTCTATTCACCGCTCAATATTATCATCCAGGTGTTTCTAAGAAGACCCCGCTTTCTTCTGAAGGTGTCTGTTTGTTGATCGCTGTTGCTGCTGTTTATTACGCACTCAATTTCAAACAGGAGTTGGCGAAGCGTGATTGATGGAATTTGTAAAAATGGGAGGAAAGGGAAGAGCTTTTTCTTTAGTTTAATTTGTTGTTAATATATTTAATAAAGTTAGAATTCTTGGGGATTTATTCTTCATCATATTTCTATATGTTTTTGCATTATATATTTTTTTTTATAATTTGCGTTGCGATGTTCGCGCCTCACGAGTCATTGTGGTATTCAGTTTCAGGCAATATTTCCTCAAATCCTTGCCTGAACTTTTCCTTTTTTTCCACTTCTGAAAACTTCAGGGAACCGGCTCTTTAAGGCTGACAAACCATCATTGGTGTTATTGAATATTTGACACCATAATAGTCAATGACTTTTTTGCCCTTTTAAGCCGAAACGTCCTGATTAATTGCTTCGATTTAATCGAAAGCGAAGGATAACGTTTCAATAATTTTTACAGAAATATTTTATATTGCTTTAAATGTCAGCAACATTTGCTATTATTACTTGCCATCGTTCACTTTCTCAAATTTGTCAAGTGAGGCAATTTTCAATTTTAAGACGAAGCACTTTACTTTTTGGTCGATTGACAAGAGTTCCTGAATTTAAGGTTGATTTCTCTGCTAAATATTTTGATGTTTACATTTAACTTTTAGTTAATTCATTCTGAACGTTTGAGGGTTCGATTACCACGGAAGGAGAGGCTGCAACAAAAATTGGAAGATGAGAGTGCAGAAAACATACCCAGTGGTCTCTTTCAGAAGCTCAAATATTATCTTAAACGGTTCTTTTTTGATTGAATTCTTTTTGTTTAAATCAATTTTTTTCTTAGTTATTGGTATATTGCTATACCTGTTCATTACATTCTTTTTGCTTGTTGGTTTGGAGTGTTTTATCTGGCCGTTCACTTGTGAGCAAAATTAATTTTATTTTAATTTTCATTGGGTTCTAAATCATTTCTGCTGTTTTAAATTGTTTTTAAAACATTAAAATGTTGGGAGCTGGTGGGGTTCGAACCCATGACCTAACCTTCAGTGGAAATTTTCGATTTACCACTTAACCAAAAAAGTTATTTTTGCAAAAGTGATTATTCTTTGCACTAAACTTCTTTTGTTTTTTTGTTAAGTGGCTTGGATGTTGTTGGTTTACTTGAGTTTTTGCGTCTGCCTGAAAATTGGATTCAAAAAGTGAGGGAGATGCCAAAAGCTGCGAGTACTTTGACTGCTACTTTTGTTTTAATAAAGGTTTTATTGTCTAACTATCAATTTTATTAAATTTTTTTAAAGATCTTCACGCCCATCCGTTACGCAACAACCATTGTTGGAACAAATTTGACATACAAAGCATTAAAACATTTTGGATTGCTTAGAACAGCAAAGCAACTTGAATTTCGTGGTCGTCTTGAATTGGAAAGTTTAATGAAAAAATTAAATGAGAGGAGAATATCTGCTGCTGCAAAATACAGGAAAAAGAGTGGAAATGGAACAAATAAAAGTCCAAATGGTGGCCATAAAAAGGAACATAGTTAATTTAATTTTTGTTGATTTTGAGTCTTTTAAATTTTTTTAGAATTGATTATTTATGTGCTCTTAGAAATTCTTTGTTTTCTCAATTTTATACTTAAAAGCTTTTAATGTTAATAAATCTTTTCATTAAATAAATATAAGGCCTTGTATCCTCTCAGTGCCTCCCCTTTGGGGGTCGTGCACTTGTTGATCAGTTGCTGATTAAATGTTGGGTTATGATGACAATAAACTGGGAAAGGTGTCTCCGTCGACTCTATTAAAGCTTTTTGACAGGTTTATTTGCGTTTATTTGAACAGAGAGAGAGGGTTGTCGAACTATTTTGCGTTAGGTTTTGGTGAAGTGCCAATGGGATTTTGGGAATTATCTGATTTTGAGGAGTATTGCCTGAAAAAGAGCGCAGAAATAATTTTTTTTCTTTCTATTTATCAGATTTGTTATTTTGGGAAATGAATCCTTCAACTTCTACCAACTTTGCTTTGCTACAAAAATTGTTGTTCAACCGTTTAATATGTGGGTTTATATTCTTCATTGTGAGTTTTATTTTTTAGATACAAGTCGAGCTGCTTCATTTTTACCTAACGATGTGATTGAAGAATCATCACTATACGAAGAAATTCCCCAGAAGGAGCCAAAATATGTCCATGAAATGGTTGGACGGAAACTTTTGACTCGAGCAGTTTATGGAGCTGGTAAAGATTTTTAGTTTAATTATTGAAATTAAATGTTTTCATTAGGTCTTTGCTCAACAGGCGCTTTGGCAGTAGAAAGACTTTTGACTCATCCTTCTCTTAAACGATGGGGACAAAACGAATATGGTCAAATGTTTTCAATAACTCAAATGTTTTCAATAACTGATGAACCTCAGGTTTTTAAATAATTTTAACTTTTCTGAATTTTAATTTCTCAGATATTTCTCCCTCAACAAGTTTCTTTTAAACTTGGAAAGGTTGTCGGAGCTGAAGCAACTGGCGTTTCATGGTTTTTATTAATTCTTTATTTATTTTTTTATTTTTTAGTATTGTTTGCAATTCTGACGGTCAAGTCTTCACTTGGGGTTCTCATTTTCTCGGCTTTGGCCCTAGAATCGAAAAGTTGACGAAGCTAATGCAAATCGACCCTCCTCTTTTTACTTCAGCAATGAATGAAAAAAATTCAGTTGTTAAAGTTAGTCTTTTTTTATTTTAACTTTAAGATTTGTTTTTTAAAGGTTTTTGCTGGCGGAAGTTGTATGGGGGCATTAACTGAAGCTAGACATTTGGTTTATTTTTTTAAACTTAATTTTTGTTTATTTTTATTTGTTTTTTTATAGTTTACTTGGGGTTCAAACAAACACGGTGTCTTGGCACTCGCTCACAGAAATCACCAATGCTTTCCGTTTCAAGTAATTTAGAATTATTTTTAAATTTATTTTTATACATCTGCAGCATTCTTTTGTAAATTTGCAAGTTGGTGGCTTACGCTTTTATCACACAGAACCAGAAGGAATTTTTCAAAAATTTAAATATTACTTTAAAAGGTTCTTTTTTTAAAAATTTTTGTCTTAAATAATTATGTTGTTATTCCAATTCATTATTTGCTTGGAGCATTTTATTTTTTATTTATCTACATTTTAATCCACTTGTAAGCAGAATTTTTTGTTTGTTTTTTATCTCTTTATAGAAACATTTATAATTTTGGAAGTCGATCGAACCAACGACATAAATTTTTCAAAAGCTTAACTTAAAACTATTTAACTAAAAATTTTAATTTACGAGTTTGGTTTTTTAATCAACTATTATTAAGAGGATTTGACGTTGTTGGATTACTTGAGTTTTTGCGGCTGCCCGAAAATTGGATTCAAAAAGTAAGGGAATTACCAAAGGCTGCGAGTACTTTAACCGCTTCTTTATTGCTCTTCAAGGTTTGTCTAATTAAAAATTCTTTTTTCTTTGTTGGTTGGGGAATCTGTTTTCAGTTATTTTCGGTGCTGTAATAGGTATGGGCCAAAGAAATTACTAAAAAATTTATTTTAATTATTACAAAATTTGTTTTTATTTAAAAATTAAAAACAGATCCTTGCACCTTTACGTTATTCAACAACTCTATTTTGCACATACAAAATCATAAAATTATTAGGAAAAAAATAAAATGGTTAATTTATTATTTGTTGATTTTTTAAATTTGTCTTTGAATTTTATATTGGGGTTTAAAGCTTATATTAGGGTTGGACAGGTACTCTCGATTTTCGGTTAGTCTGATTTTTGGACCTCCCCGGTTTTGGTTTTTCTTTTATTTTTCAGGAATTTTAAATTTGTTTTTATTTAAAAATTAAAAACATTCATTTATTGATTTTCTGTTTTAGGAACCGGTTTTGTCCAACCCTATTTTATAAATATTTGTATAAAATTTTTTGCTGCATAAATTAATACCCAAATATTTTTTTGGTTTTGATACTTTATGTTTATTCATGTGATACTTTTTTTTAAAGATTTTCCTTTTAAATAAATCTTAATCAATTTAGATCGATTTTTAGACAATAAAATGGCAACATCTTCTGTAGTTTCAGCTGGTCGACGTTCTCTCATTGCTGTTTGTCAATTAAGTGTTCAACATGATTTAAACGACAACTTCAAACGTAGTGCACAGCTTATTGAAAGAGCAGCAACAAATCAGGGATGTAAGGTATAATATTTCGAAAAATTGTCTTTTTGGTTGAATGGTAATTCGTTTTTCCGGGTCGTGGGTTCGATCCCGCTTTGCTCCCACCGATTTTAAAAAGGTTAAATAATTGTCTAGGGCAATGTTTATGTGAAATGTTGTTTTCTAAATTAATTTCTCAAGTTTCTCTAGATGGTTTTCCTACCAGAGTGCTTTGATTATATTGGCCGAAACAAAGAAGAACAAATTGATCAGGCATTAGATGCAGAAGGACAATACATTACGCAATTTCGTGAATTAGCAAAACGTCATGGCTTGTGGCTGGCCTTGGGTGGTTTTCATAATAAGGTTTTTTTATTTTTACGATTTTCATTTATAAATCTAAAAAATATTTTTTTAGCAATCAAATGGCTTGCCTTTAAACACTTATTTACTAATTGATTCATCTGGACAAACGCGAGCCTCCTATGATAAATTGCATTTATTTGATTTGGATTTGCCTGGAAAAGTGAGATTGATGGAAAGCGAATTTTCTAGACGTGGAGAAAAGGTTTCCTTATTAAAAGATTTTCTACTCTTACTTATTTTAATTTATTAGCTTATACTTCCTGTTGATACACCAATTGGACGACTTGGAATGGGTATATGCTATGATTTACGTTTTGCTGAATTATCGCTTTTTAATCGTTTAAGAGGTCGATTTTCTAAAAATTTAGGTTTTATTTCTATTTTATCGTTTATAGGAGCTCAAATTCTTTCATTTCCTTCTTCCTTCACTGTTGCAACAGGATTGGCACATTGGGAGGTTTCGTTGTGATTTTTTAAAATTAATACAAAAATTATGTTTAAAGGCTCTTCTTCGTGCTCGAGCAATAGAGACACAATGCTATGTCATTGCTCCAGCACAAACAGGCAAGCACAACGACAAAAGATCGTCATTTGGCCATTCAATGGTGGTTGACCCTTGGGGAGCAATAATAGCCCAATGCTCTGAACGTGAAGGTTTTTTTAATTTTTATTTTAAAAAAACTGCTTGATTGGAGGAAGATGATTTTCTCTATTTTACGAGCCGCTCTTAAACATTCCTTTAAAAATTTTAATTAAAATTCCCTTAAAACGATTTCTTTTATTAGATTTGTGTTTTGCCGAGTTGGATTTGGATTATGTGGATGAAGTTAGAAGAAACCAACCTGTTTTTGAACATCGACGCTCTGATTTATATTCTTTGTATTTTAATGAAAAACGGGAAATCAATGGTATTCTATAATTCTTATTTAAATAAAACCTAATGTCCACTATCTTAAGTCCGTGGTTGAGTGGTGATTCTTCCAAAAAGGGTCGTGGGTTCGAACCCATCTGGGTCCCAAATATTTTTTTAAAGTTCAAAAATGTTGTATTTGTTTTTATATGTTAAAAATATGCTTGTATTAAAAATGTAAAATACAAAAATTAATACAAAATCCATTTAAAATATATTTTTCTATTTTTTAGATTCTGATCAATTCCCTTTTGCACATTTAAAAATTGATGGTTCTCAATGTTTTTATTTAAGTGCACATTGTTATGCTTTTGTTAATTTAATGCCTTTATTGCCTGGACGTAAGAAAACATTTCTAATTTTTAAAATTTAATCTTTTTAAAGATGTTTTAATTTCACCACTAAAAGAAGGAGCAAAACGTCTAACTGATTTGGATGACCCAACAACAGCAGATTTATTTATATTAACAAAAAAAGTAGAAAGAATGCTTTGTCAAATCTATGAAACTAATTGTGCTACTGTTTGTGTTCAAGATGGAAAACATGCTGGGCAGACTGTTGAGGTTTTTAGTTGGAATTTTAAATTTTTTTTAAAAATGGTTCGAATCCAAAAATAAGTTTGTAAATTAATCACAGAGGTTTCAGGGGTATGGGAACTATTTTGGGAATTTTTAGGTTTTGCCTTGATAATTTATTTGTTTTTATTAGAATTTTATTGAAATTTTAATTTTACTGATTTTTTGATTTGAAATGTTGGTTCTAGTCATTTCAGAAGTCCAATCACAAAATTTCAAATTTTTCTGACTTCTTTTATTTAAATTTTTTTCTGATTAGTAAAAGATGATTCGGGAATAAAATTAGACAAATCCAAAGACTTTTTGTGGTTACGGGTTCATGGTTCCGTTTTTCAATGCCCAAGATTTCACGCCAAAACCATGTTAATATTCATATGTTGGTATAACTAGACTATATTTTAATCAAAATCTGTGGTTTTTTCAAAAAATTTTAAAAAATGATAAAAACGACTTTTATAACTTAATAATTATTTTCTTTTTTAATTTTAAGCATGTACATGTCCACATAATTCCACGTAAAGAAGGCGACTTTGGAGGAGACCCAGACCAAATTTATGCAAAATTACAAAATCATGATGCTAAATTAAACAAAGAAAAACGTTCCCCAAAAGAAATGGCTGAAGAAGCTCGTTTTTATAGAAAATGGTTTGAAGAAAATCTGACAGGCTGAAAAATTTTGTAAGTAATTTTTTAAATATTTTTTATATAAAATATAAACCTATTTAGAGGTTTACATTTAATTTATTTAAAATTTAATTTTTAATAACTTGGAGAAAATTTAAAAAAAAATAAAATCGATTTTTAAATAAAAATCAAGAATTTTGTCTAAACTAATTTTTATCTACTTTCTACTAATTTAAAAAAGAACATAAAAAAATTATAGAATTGAATAAATAGTTAAATTAGATTGTGGAAAATAAATTTTTTTAGTAGAATAATTTCAAAAATACTTAAATTTTTTTTTTATTTTTTCTTAATTTTTTTAAATTTTCCCAGCCCTGGTGAATAATCCGTTAAATAAATAATAAATAGAATTTTAAAAATAAAATTTCTTTAAAATAAAAATTTCTCTAAAAGCTAAACCCAATAATCCCAAAAAGACTGTTTTTCAGTCAAAATCATTTTTCCATCCTTTCTATATTTCTTCCTAATTGTTTTACCAATAGGGTTGATTAGGTCCTTGCCAGTTGGATGCTCCTGGAGGATAGTAAGTTCCTGAACCTTAATAATTATTTATTTTTTGATATTAAATTGTTTATTTTTACAGTCAACTCTTTCTATAATGGGCACGTTCATTATAAAAAGTATATTATATCTCCATTATACAGAGTTTTATAATATAGAATGCCATTTGGGGGGGGGCGATATTACTCGGGACCTTTAAAGAGTTCGCTATAGGGAGAGTTTCCTCCTACAGAGAGTTCACTGTACGGCAGTTGACTGTATTAGTTTGGAGAGAAAATAGTCGGGATTCTCATTCCACTCTTTGCAAGTCTGTGGGGGAGGTCAAAAACCAGGAATGGATTTAAATTTTTTTTTCTTTCGCTCCTACCAAATTCTGCTATATTATGTTACCTGACTGGCCAAGTAACGGTTCGAAAATTTCGCCACGTCCCTCATCGTGTTGATGTCCTCCATGCTGTTCTATATCATCTCCATCTTCATCGTCTTCCTCTTCATCATCTTCCTCTTCTTCATCTTCCTCTTCATCGTCTTCTGATATTTGAATATGCCCAGTATCATTCCCTGATTTCTGCCCACTAGTACTAGCTATATTTAAATGTTCTGATGGACTTGCACTTCCACTTGGAATTTCACTTGGAAGTTCACTTCCTTCCATAGGAGTTGGTTTATATGATATATCATGTATGCCTTGATTAAAATGGAAGTTAGCCCAATCAAAATGAAAATTTATTTTTAGTGGAGTATTGCGATATTCCTTTTCCTTTTCTTTTCCTTTAAAGTATTCCTTTTCTTTTATTTCTACTATATCCTAAAATTAGTTAAATTTTAATTTGCGAATATTCACAAAGCCTGGTTCTGGACATGACCAAATGGCTGTTAGTTCCATTTCAATAGGGTTAAGTTTTGTCCGTAAATTTTGTCCGCAAATGTTTGCCTCCTTATTTTTAGATTTTCGATTAATATTCTACAAGATGCCGCCCAAAACACGTTAATCTGAATTAAAACTTTGAAAATCCCGAACTCGAAATTTTTTGAATCCATGGTAACAACCCTGGTATTTAACAAAATTTTTAGTAATAAAATAACCCAAAAAATGCCGAGATTGTATATTATATTTTGTTCATAAATTGATATGTTTGCTATTTTTTCTGCTAATTCTTTCAATTTGTAAATATTATATTTATATTTTTCTAAATCTTTATTTTTTTGTTGTTGTTCATGCAAAAAAATTAAATAAAGAATTAATGGTTTCTCATTAATTTGTTTAAATGCCTTGTTCATTTTTTCAACTTCTGGTGCTAAAATGTTTTTTAAATTATTTATACACCGACTTTAACTTAACAGGAGACTCAGGTTCGATACCTGGCGGCAGAAATTTAGAGGATCTAATATCCGACTTGCGACGTTTTTTTCTTAAGTTGAAGTTTGTTATAGCCCCGCTGGGTTTTATACCTCTCTACGGTTATACCCCCACCTATCAGCCGGTCCGTGTAGGGCTATAACTAGTTTCAACTGTATTTGGATTTTGAAGGAATACATCCGAATGGGACCGTCCATATCACCGCGGCACTAGATCAACTATATATGGTAACCGGGTGAAGTTATATTTATTTTAAAAAATTACTCGTTATTTGAATTTCTTCATTAAAACCATATGTTCTAAAAGCATTCTCCGCTTCTATCTTTTTATCTTTCTTATAGATATTAATTTCCAGGGCAAATGATTTAATGTTTTCACATCTTTTAAGCGATTTTTTGACGTTCTAGAATTGTTAAAATAAATTTTATATTAGTGATAGAAATAATATTTTTCATTAAAAACGGTTTTTCTTCTAAGTATATATAAAATTATTTCCTCTCCGACTTAAATCCCTGACCAATTTTGTCAACTACGACCTTAACGCCCCTAGTCTGTGTGACGGTATTTTGGTGGTTGAGCATAATCTGTCATCGTGTAAACCAGGTGGTGGCTGATTTGGAATAGTTCTTCAGTTGGAATCAAAAAATGGCACTAGAGCGCGGCGCGTGTCTGGACATTCTTAGGTTTTTTTGAGATTATCCCCACTGGACCCAGCAACTTCGATTTTACTGCCTTTTAGTTGAAAGCCCCCCGAAGATTTAATTACACCAAAAAATATAAAAAATAACCCTATAAAACTTGATAATTCTTGTATGATTTTCCTCTATTTTTCCCCACAATGTTACATTTTTTTCAACATCATGTTCAACACCATTTAGAACAACTTTAACAACTTTTGTTCCAATAACTTTTTCAACATTTCCTTCAATACGTTCTAGTTGTTCAGTGATTTCTTCTTTAGGTATACCCTTTAATTTACTTACAATCTTATTGAAAGCGTTATTACTAGTTTTTCTTTCTCTACTTCCAGTTGAAGGGGGAAGGTCATCTAAAAAATTAAATTATAAATATAGTTAAAGGGATGCCGTCAAACTGGTTTAGAGTTAAATTTGGGACGTATAAACCTCAGAGATTGGGTTTTTACTTTGTTAGGTCTATTTCTTATTACATGTGTTACCATATTTTCTATATACTGTCAACTCTCGATATAACGAAACCGAGGGGAGCGAAGAAGAAAGTTGGTCAAATAGAGTCGAGAAACAACCAAGAGGGGGTTTTCAGACTCCATCCTTGTAAACCAACAGAAGAACTTAACTTTTAGGGATACGCCTAAACATCCCAGGGCGTTCGGGATTCGATTTACTACCCATTGACTAATTTTTCAACATGAAATAAATTACTAGGGTCTGCTGCTTCACCAGGAAATAATTTAAAATAGTGTCTATTTATTGCTTCTCTTTTAACAAGTTTACTTCCATCTTCCATAGTTTTATAATACTTTGCATATTTAATTCGTATATTTTTTAGAACTTTTTCATGTTTTTCCCTTAAAGTTGAAAAATCATCTGATGTTAACACTTGACAATCTTGCAAAGTTTCATTGCACTTAATTATAAATTAAAAGTAAATTAGAAAGAAACGGCGGAAGACAAAGAAAAATAAAAAAAAATCCGCTTTTTTACCTCTTGGGAAAAAATTTTAGAGACCTAAACCAGCCTATTGAAATTGGAACAAGCGGTCACTAGGTCATGTCCAATACCATACTATTTAGAGATCGGCACAAGACAGGACCCTGTACAGGGTTTTTCGGGATCCTGTCCCAAACCCCGACGTTTTTGCAGTTTTCGGGGTTTACGGGGTTGAGCCCTGAAAATCCAGCCTTGAAGAAAACTTTAATCTCCAACCCCGAAACAGGACCCCGAAGTTTGAAATTTCCGTTCTCTAATTATAAAATTATTTATCTTTAAAATTGCGTATTTTTGTTATTTAAATACTAACCATTTCAAATAATTCCTCTTCATTTTTAGAATATTCATTAATTTCTGCAGCGATATAATCAAGATGATCCTTGTTAATTTCCATGTCTCCATTTAAAAATAATACTTCTATACCGGCGTATATAGGAACTTTAGTTTCTTGAATATTAAATTTAATAATTGTTTCTCTTATATTTCTAAGATTTTTAAAATATTTTTTGATTTTTTTGAACATTTGTTTTGTATTGTTATAATTTTCCTCCATTTGATCATAATAATTTGGATCGGCAATATTTTCCAATTCTTCGAGATTATCGTTATATTTCTTTTTGTAAACTTAAATTAATAATAGTTTTGCGGACAGAAATTTGCGGACAGACCTCTAATTAATTCTACAAGCCTGGACAGGCAGGGATGGGCAAAATCAAATTTAAAAAGACGGGAAACGGGAGGGAGGAATTAAAAAACAGGAGGAACGGGAGGGCAGGAGGAGCCAAAAAGACGGTATTCGGCGGGAGACGGGAGCTCGCCCATCCCTGTTGGACAGGATGGACTTTTCCAAAACACCAAAATAGGACAAATATAAAGTCAAAATACCCAAAAATTGGCAAAAAATAAGAAGAATTATTAAAAATCAAATTAATGTTTATTGCGCCGCAGGGGAAAATTTTTTAATTTTCCCCTTTCTCCACAAAAATCACTTTATTTCTCAAAAATGTCTTTTTTGGCAAAATATTACTAAAATGTTAAAAATGGGGAAAAAATAGCGCGGAGGGCAACAATGCCACCTTGGGCCTGGATGATAATTATAAAAAAGAGTATCAAATATTCCAACCTTTTCTTTTTGTTACAACTTGTTCGACAAATTTGCCACTTTCTTTTTTTATTTTTACCACGTTTTTCTTTGCCACATTAAAAACTTTTTTGGAAACTTTCGAAGGCGCGTCAAACACTTTATTCATAGCTCGATCGAAAGAAGTAGTAGAAGAATGCCCGGTAGAAAATTGAGTCGCATTTCCACGTCGTAACGTTGGACTATTTTTGGCCATGGCCATGGCCAATAAAATAATTAAAAGAAAAATTGCCAGAAGACGCATTTTTTCTTTGGTTGTATTTTTAAAAATATTTTTTTTAATTTTAAAATTTTTGAAAATTTTTTAAAAATTTTCTTTAAATAAAAAATTTGGTGGAGTGAGGAAAATGGTGCCTAAGACGCTTGGGCGCAAGGCAAGGGCGTGAGCCATAAAATCGTTTAAAAAATTATTAACGTGCATTTAGAGTCTCAAAATTTTGTTCTATTATAGTTAATATGCTTAAATATTTTCTTCAAAAATTTCAGATTTTTTGGAAATTTTTTCTGAAATTTTTCAGAATTTTTTTTAAATTTAAATTGACCGCAAAAGACCTTTTTACTACATATTAAGGATTTTATTTTTATTTTTAGACAATTTTTGAAGCGCGCGCCCAAACTTTTGGGCGCCCAAATGACTAATTTAATAGTTATAAAAAATCGATTTTTCGAAAAATCGCCAACATTGCCTGCCATTACGTTTGTAAATTTAAAAAAGAATTTTTTACCTTTAATTGATTTTTTCTTTAATATTATTTTTTCAAAGAAAAATTTTAGAGAAAATTTTGAAATAAATTTGCAAAAAATTTTTTTGCAAAAAAAATTACTAAATTAATGCTTTTTATATTTTAATTAAAAAAGGATTTAAATAATTAAAAGGAATTTTTAATTTTTATTTTTTTTAAACTTTTCTTTCTCCAAAAAATTTTGTATACATGCCCGGGTTGCCGCACTTATTTGAATTCTTTATTTCCCCCAAAAATGGTGTTTTTGGCATTCTGTTTAATTTTTATTAAAAATGACATTTGATCCTTTCCATCATTTTATTGATTTTTATAATTTTTCTTTTTGCTTCGTTGCAAGTGACCATGTTTTTAAAATCTCTTTAATAATTTTAACATTCTTTTAGAAGATACACGTCTTTTAATTCAATTTTGTCTTCAAAATGGTCTCCGTAAATGGCAAAAAAGTGAAGATTGTCAAGAAGCGAACTCGCCGTTTTACTCGACATGAGTCTGACCGCTACATTCGTGTCAAACCAAATTGGCGCAAACCAAAGGGTATCGACAACCGTGTGAGACGCCGTTTCAAAGGCCAAAGGAAGATGCCAAAGATTGGTTATCGAAATGCCCGAGTGACACGTCATATGTTGCCAAGTGGTTTTCGAAAAGTTTTGGTTCACAATGTTAAGGTTTCTATTTTTATATTTTGGGGGGGAGGAGGGGCTCTTTTTAAGGAAAATGTATAATCGGGCTCTCTGGAAGTTATAGAGTTGACGTTTCCGTTCACCAAAAACGAGATTAGCGTGTATTGGTTAGATCTTGGTTGTCTAGTCTTATAAGGATATTCTTTCTATTAACTTGTCTCTGGGCTGGATCTAGTATCTCGGCTTTGGGGCCTGGAGGAACCCATGAAGCTCAAGAAGCTCTCTATTTGTAAAAGTTTGGATTCTTATGGGAACTGGGCTATTTTCTGGATCAGGTTTTCGGTCCATTTCCGAAGTTACCTCTCGGAGCCATAACCAGCAACTGGTCTCAAGTTTTTAGACTGATTTGAGTGTGGGATGTCCTTTGGTTAACTGTGGGATGTCCAGATACTTCAATCTATTATACCATGAAGAATCTCATTTTTAGGACTTGGACGTTCTTCTGATGCAAAACAAACAATATTGTGGTGAGATTGGCCATGCTGTTAGCTCAAAGAAGCGAAAGGAGATTGTTGAACGGGTATTCATGTTTTATGTTTTCTATTAATTAAAGTTTTTCTCTTAAGGCAAAGCAATTGCGCATTACTCTAACCAACGGAAACGCTCGTCTTCGCACAGAGGAGAATGAATAGAAAGATGATTAATTTAAAGAAAGTTCAACACTTTTGTTGTTGCTGTTGAATTTTGGGTTTTTTGTTGTTTTGTTTAAATATAATATTTAAAGAAGATTTTTTTATATTTTTGCGTCTTAATGGTTTTCATAACCTTTTATTTATTTTTGATTTTTTAATTTGCTTTTCATTCATTTCTATCAATTTGATTCTCTGACGGGGAACTGGGCTTTCCCATGGTTATTTCTTAGTGGTTTCTTTTAACTTTTCCGGGATACGAGCACCAGTGGTGTATCGGTTCCAAGAAGTCTAATGGTTCTGGTTTCTGATTGTCTCCGCATTTTGGCGGTTCTAGGAACTGGGACATCACTGAATAGCGCGTTTGAAGATTCCAAGCGCTATTTGTGAGCCACCCCTGCCCCCTCCGATTTTAAAATTTTTTCCTTTTATGATTTCGTTCTCTTTCTTTTCTTTCTCCTTCTAATTTAAAAAATCATTTTAGCATTTAAGCCTTATATAAATAAAATGCAACCGACACAAATTCTTATATTGGATGAAGAGGATGTTGAACCTTTAAATGGATCGAATGAATCAATCCCTAACAGTTATCACCGCTCTCAGTCGCCAGGACTGCATGGTACCCCAATGGTATTCTTTTAAAGTTTTGATGAATTTTTTATTTAAAATTTCATTTCTAGCATGTTGTGCATCTTCAAAACACCCATTATTCGTCTACTCAAAAGACTGCCTTTGGATTTGGTTCAACTAAATGTATTGCTCAATCACCTTCTTCTACGGCCTCTTCTCCGCTGAGGCGTCGACAGCCACCACCGTTGCATCTTTGCAATTCTGGAGAAAATAATGGTTTCTTTTTATTTCCTTGTTTTTGAGGTTTTCCTTAGTTTTGAGGGTTTTTAGATTCCTTGTTTTAGTTGTTCCCTGGAAAAAATTCAATGGAAAATTTCGTTTTTTTGATCGGTGATAACCTTAGGTGGAGAATTGTGGAAGTTGAGACGTTGCTGGGGAGGTTTGGTGACGGTGAAACTTTTGGTTTTCAAAGTTGATGAGCTCAATGTCAGATTTACACAAAAATCATCTAATCTATGATTTTTGTGTTTTCTTTATATTTCCGATAGCTCACCATTCCTTATCTTATATTTTGAACTGTGGTTGGGGAAAGTTTCGAGGGGATGATTAAATGTTGAAGGATTAGTCTTTTGAGCATCTTTCCGTCTTTAAACCTAACACGCAACGTTTCACCATCCCACAATTTTCTTTGTATTGTGGGATCACCGTCCCTCTTCCTTTATGAACCTTCACGACTTTTTTTCATTTCCCAACAAAATCCAAGTGACTATTGTCTTCCCTGGGATAGTTCCACTTTGGGCAATTGACCCCTAATTAGACTAGTTATTTTTAATCTTTTAGTTTTTATTTATTCTGCTAGGAAATTTGAGAAAACTTTTCACCTCATGCTCGTTTTTTTATTTTCAGTTAGTCCAGCCCAGTCTAGGCGAAGTATTTGGGTGCCGCGTCAATTTGCCTTTGCAAGTCCAAATTCTATGCCAATGCATCAACGACACATGCAACAAAGACAGACGTTAACAAATGCGATGATGCAATCACATGACCAAAAATATGTGAGAAGTTTTTTTTTAATTTTTTTGATTTTCTGGATGGAGTAGAGAGGTTTAGTCTTTTTTATTTTTCGGGGATCTTTGGTTTTTTTCTATTTTTTGACAAAAAAAATTCCTCGTACACCCCATGGAATTTTATATTTTTAGCCTAATTCCAAACCTTTTATTATTTTATAAGAATTATAATGCTTAAGTTAACTGTGGTTAAGTTGGTAATGCTTTTGACTTTTAGTTAAAAACCTTGACTTTAAAAAGAGGCAATGATTAAATTTATTTAAAACGCTTGTGAAAAAGACAATGATCAAAGCAAATGACTTTCGTTCTCATGAGCCTGTTTTCTTGATTTTTTAATTTTTTAAAAATTTGTTAAAATTCCCATTAGATTGAATTTTCATGATTTTGACATTTTGAAATTTCAATGAAAAAATTTTTTCATTGAAATTCTAGGAAATTCTTATAGAATTAGTTAGTAGAAGACTTCTACTAACAAGAAATCATAAAATTACCTGCTTTTATGATGTTTTTAGAAAAATCAATATTTTGATTTCATGAAAGTTTGTCAACATACATATATTTGAAAAAATTTTTTCTTTGAAATTCTAGGAAATTCTTATAGATTTGTTGTATGTTTACCAAACATACTCCAAAAATCATAAAATTAGTAGAATCAAATCAAGTTTAAAAAATTTCAATGGATTGAAATTTCATCAATTTTTCGACATTTTGACATGAACAAAAAAAATTTTCAATTGAAATTCTGGAAAATTCTTATAGAATTATTTAGTAGAAGACTTCTACTCACGAAAAATCATAAGATTCCTAGCTTTTATCAAGTATTTAGAAAAATCATATTTTTGACTTCATCAAATTTTGACATAATTCAGTATAGCTGAAAAAATTTTTTTAAAGGGTATTCTAGAATATTCTTAATGAATCAATAGGCCGATGTGTTCGGCCTACTAAATATCATAAAATCTGGAAATTTTTCAATCGATTAAAATTTCAATCGATTAAATTTTCATGAAAATTTTGACATTTCGAAATTAACGAAAAAATTTTTTGATTGAATTTCTAGAAAATTTTTATAGAATAAGAAGGGCCTTCATTAAGCCCTTCCATATTCATCAAAATTTGAAGATTCCATTCATGTTTAAAAATATCAATCGATTAAAATTTTCATGAAAATTTTGACATTTTTTTGACATTTTGAAATAATTTAAAAAATTATTTTAATTTCCATGAGTTAATTTTCATTTAATTTCCTTTTTAGAATTATGAACAAAGGCTCCAATATCGCCCAACTTTACCTGTAGCTCGTTCTATGAGTACTGCTAGAACAGGAGGTAACAACAACAACAACTCCCCTCAAACAACATTTAATAATTTGGCTGACAATAATAATACGGGGAGTCTGCCTAGAATGTGTATTAATAAAAATGATATCAGTTCAGACAAACATCAACAAGTTGGAGCTGTTTTGAGTGGTGCTGCTTCTGTTGGGAGGTGGGGAAATTTTTTAACGTTTTTTTTAAATTATTTTTTTTTAATTTTTTAAAAATTTTCTTGTTTTTTTAAATTACTTTTTCTTGTTTTTTTATTTTTATCGTGCTTATTTTACCTTGTTTTATTTTTTTTTATTTTTTGCTTCTGTTTGTAGGCTTGAGGGAATTTTATTTTAATTTTTTTAAATTTATTTTTTTTAATTTTTCTGATTTTTAAAATTTATTTTTCTTGTTTTATTTTTCTTATTTTACCTCTATTTTTATATTTTTATTTATTATTCCTCCATTGTTTGGGTAGACTGACCATCGATAAAAAAACAAAAAAAGCTTCGTTAAAATTATAGCAGCTGCTGGCTACTTTTCTATTATTTTTTTCTTCTTTTTTATTTCCTTTATTGAATATGAACGGAACAAAAAGCAACAAATGTCCAGTCTTTCCCTTACATGTATATATTTATTTTGGCCTAAAACTCATTGCGCTAATTTTTGGTTTTTATACACAAATTTGAATTTGTGTTATTCTTATCTTGATTTTTCTATTTAATTAGTTGTATATTCAGAATTTTTTGTTTCATTTTTTCTTTTAATTCCAAGATTGTTTAATATTTTTAATTAGGTTTAAGAATATTTTCTATCAAGTAGATATTTTTTGACTTTCTTTTGACTGATTTTCTTGACCGATTTTTCTTGACATGTCGTCGAATCGACTTAATGAACTTGACTTTGGCATATTTTGACATTGTCTTTCCTTTTTTTTTGTTGAGGTTGGCTTTTTTGGTTGATTTGGCATTTACTTACCTCAATTATTTATTTGTTCTCTTCCTGGCAAGCTGCTGTTCATTTTATATTTTTGGCTTTTTACATGTTGTTGTTTTTAACTTGTTTCTTGATTCTTTGATTTTTAAAATATTTTCCTGGTTGAGTTGAGTTTTCTTCTTGGCATAAGAATTTTATTTTACAATTTTTTTTTCTTTTTGAAATTTTCTTTAATCTTTATTCTGCAATATTTTTTATTTGCATTTTTATTATTTGGAATTTGACCCTTTTGTTTGCACTTATTTGCATCTTTTATTTCTCGAGAATGCCTTGCATGGCTAATAGTCATTCAATAGCTTATTTTTAATGTTTTTCCCTTTTATATTACACTAATATTTGTTTTAGTGCCAAAATAAAAATATCAAGGGGTTTAAAGGGAAGGGACTTTCATTATTTTAATTTGTTTTTGACTGTTACTCAATTAATTATATTATTGAGGAAAAATGAATTTTTAATAAATAAATATTTGTGGGTCTCATTAAGATTTGTATTTTATAGCCAAATTTTCTTTTTTGTAATTTTTAAAATTTTTCTGATTATTAAGGCTATTTTACCTGATTTTTTAGAAACATTTTTTTCTTGATTTTATTTATTTTTTAAAGATTTTTTTTTTATTTTTATCCATAGATTTTTTTAAATTTTGAATTATTTTTTTATAATTTTTTCTTAATTCTATTTATTCATTTTTTCTCTTTTTTTCGCTATCATTAAATAATTTTTTTTCATTTTTAACAAAAAATTTTTAGAAAGGAAGTATATTACCCAATAACAAAAGATTATACTAATCTTTTGTTTTCTTTTGAATAATTTTCTTTTTTTAATATTTTATTTATTTTTGGCCATAAATATATTTTTAAAATAAAATAATTAAGTAAAATTCAATTTTATTATATTTTTTTTCATTTTTATGAACAAATGATTATATTTTTCTTGGAATTTTTAATAAAAATAAATTTAATAAAAGAAAGTGCATGTGCCACCATTTTTCTATTTTTCATAAAAATGTTAAAAATAAATAACAATAGCCACTTACTGATTTTTATTTTCCACTAAAAATCCTTTTTTTTCTCTTTTTATTTATTCTTGTTTAAAAGCTTTGCCTGCTGCGTTTTATTTATTTTTAAAAATCCTTTCCCGTTCATTGCATGGTTCGATGAGTTTTGGGACACATTGACTGAAAGTACTGGACCAGATTAAGAGCTTTTTTATGGATAATCCATTTCGATGTTCTTTTTTACCTCTCTACAGTTATTGTGGATTTGAATCTGAATTTATAAAATTTTTGTTTTTTAGGTAGAAAAATCGAGGTAAAAATTGAGTTGAAAATTAATCTTTCGTTTGATGATTTTTTATAGTTTTTAAATATTTTTTTTTAATTTTTTAAATTCATCTCTTTAATCTTTTAATATTTTTAATGAGTTTGTTATATCAAGTGATATTCTGTTTATTAATATTTTTGTTTTATGGTTTTCTTTTTAATTTTTTTTTAATTTTTTTCTGCCTTTTAATAATTTATTACTCTGATTTTTTCTATTTTAAAAATTTTTATTCCTTTTTTATTCCTTTTTATGACCTAGAAAAAATCGTGCGCGAACGTACGTTTTTTGATAAATTACTAATTTAAAAAATATTCCTAATAGAAAAAGATGAGTTTTCTAAATATAAATTCTAAAAAATTTTATTTTTTAGAATTTTGGCTAAAAATCAAAGATTTACATTTTTATATATTTTTTATTTATTTTTCAATTTACTTTAAAGAGTTTTGAATATTTTAAAATTTTAATTTTTTTATGAATTTTTAATTTTTCTGACTAACCTATTTTATTTTTTTTCCTATTTATTTATTTTCTCGAAATTTCAAGTGATCTCCTGTTTATTAAATTTGTTCGAAAAAAATTTTTATTTTTTAATTTTGTTGATTTTCCATCTTTTATTGATTGATGTTTGAATCAAAAAATTTTTTTTCTTTGATATGTAATATCAAACAATAGATTTGGATTATACTCCTTGAGTATAACATTTTAGTATTAATTTGACATCAACTAAACAAGTTTTTTTAATTTTTTTTTATATTTAACTCAATTTACTTTTTTTTTATATTTTTCAATTATTTTCACACATTGATGATTTATTATCCTAGGATTCAATCAAAAAGCTCATTTTTGAGTTTTCTACCACCAACCTCACCTCCTTTTGTTGTTTGCCCTCTTTTTTAATCTTTCATTTTTTTGTACTTTTAATTTAGTTTTTTTTCTTTGTACTTTAATTAATTAATTTCTCGAAAACAATATTTTATCTTTTTTTTTGGAAATATTTTTATATTTTCGTTTTTTTGACGACAAAGACGCTAAATTAGTTCTTCATTGTGGGCTTATTAATTTATTTAACCTTATATTTTTTTTATTTTTTTTTTATTTATGTTTCGTTTTGTCTAAATTTCGAGCTAGGGTAGTAATCATTTTTTAAATTTAATTAATTTTTATTTTTATTATCTTTCGCTATTTATCTTCGCTTTAAAGCTATGGATTTATTTTATTTTTTTCTTAATTAGAAACTAGCTTTTTAATTTTTATTTTTTTTATTTTTTATTGAAATATCCTAAAAATGACTTTTCTCTTTATTAAGTAATTTTTCTTTGTTTTTTTTTCTTTTCGCGCAAAAAAAAGAGAACTACAAAAAATAGCTGCGCAAGCAGCTATTTTTTGACTTTTAAATGATTTATTCAATAGCTAAATTAATTTTAGTTAGTTTTTTATTGATTTATGCATTATTTTTTTCTTTTATTTTTTTTTAATTTTATTTTTTAAACTTTTTATTTTTTCTTATTTTTTTGAACTGTATCCCAGTGCCACTTTAAGTAGGGTTGACTTTCTTAAATAAATTTTGTTTGCTAGCTGATAATATTTGGATTATCTTCTGCTTGGTCATCCTCTCCTTGAGGAGGGAATGAGGTTACTTTTTTACTTGCAGATTTATTTGATTTAACAATTTTAAAGAAACTTAATTTTTTCTTCAAATACATATCCATCCACTTTAAAATAATTCTAAAATTATTACAATATGTTTATAAATAAATACATCTTTAAAAAAATATTTCGTTTGCTTTATTTTATTATTTTTTTATACCAACCATTTTGTATGTTTATTTTTTGACAAACATTTGGAATATATAAAAATAGAGGGTGAAGTGAAGGAGGTTAAACAAATTTGTTCTTTTAGATTTTCTATTTTTTATTTTTTTTTACATATGTGTTAATTT
>ABLG01000026.1:0-64944 GCA_000172435.1 Meloidogyne hapla | reverse complement strand
TGAAAGTTTGGGATATCTTAGATAAGATGTAAATCTATATTGATACAAAAAATCAAGAAATGTTATCGATTTAAAACATTTTTATAGGACCTAGAAGTTTTTAATTGGAGAAGAACATATTTAATTTCAGAGTTACATGACTCTAAAGGCCATAACTCAGCCAAAAATGCTAATATCTCCTTGAAAGTTTGGGATATCTTAGATAAGATGTAAATCTATATTGATACAAAAAATCAAGAAATGTTATCGATTTAAAACATTTTTATAGGACCTAGAAGTTTTTAATTGGAGAAGAACATATTTAATTTCAGAGTTACATGACTCTAAAGGCCATAACTCAGCCAAAAATGCTAATATCTCCTTGAAAGTTTGGGATATCTTAGATAAGATGTAAATCTATATTGATACAAAAAATCAAGAAATGTTATCGATTTAAAACATTTTTATAGGACCTAGAAGTTTTTAATTGGAGAAGAACATATTTAATTTCAGAGTTACATGACTCTAAAGGCCATAACTCAGCCAAAAAATGCTAATATCTCCTTGAAAGTTTGGGATATCTTAGATAAGATGTAAATCTATATTGAAACAAAAAATCAAGAAATGTTATCGATTTAAAACATTTTTATAGGGCCTAGAATTTTTAATTGGAGAAGAACATATTTAATTTCAGAGTTACCTGACTCTAAAGGCCATAACTCATCCAAAAATGCTAATATCTCCTTGAAAGTTTGGGATATCTTAGATAAGATGTAAATCTATATTGAAACAAAAAATCAAGAAATGTTATCGATTTAAAACATTTTTATAGGGCCTAGAATTTTTAATTGGAGAAGAACATATTTAATTTCAGAGTTACATGACTCTAAAGGCCATAACTCATCCAAAAATGCTAATATCTCCTTGAAAGTTTGGGATATCTTAGATAAGATGTAAATCTATATTGAAACAAAAAATCAAGAAATGTTATCGATTTAAAACATTTTTATAGGGCCTAGAATTTTTAATTGGAGAAGAACATATTTAATTTCAGAGTTACATGACTCTAAAGGCCATAACTCATCCAAAAATGCTAATATCTCCTTGAAAGTTTGGGATATCTTAGATAAGATGTAAATCTATATTGAAACAAAAAATCAAGAAATGTTATCGATTTAAAACATTTTTATAGGGTCTAGAAGTTTTTAATTGGAGAAGAACATATTTAATTTCAGAGTTACATGACTCTAAAGGCCATAACTCAGCCAAAAATGCTAATATCTCCTTGAAATTTTGGGATATTGTAGATAAGATGCCCAAAAATCAAAGTTAAAAAGCCCAAAAATCCCAAAAATGCCCAAAACCCAAAGTTAATATTTAAAAGAAAACCATTACGAGAAAATATTAATCCCTAGGAAGAATTTAGCGATGAAAAACTAGCTCAAAATGAGCGGAAGACCAATTAAGCGGAAGAAACAACAAAGTATTAGAAAAGATTGTCGGACCCTTTTTCTCTATAAATATTTTCTATTATTTTTATAATTTATTTTTTTACATTAATAAATATATCCGCACTTTCACTGATGAAATCTGTTCTCACTTTTAGTTTCCCCTTAAATCCGAATAAAATATTTAAATAAATTAATGAATGTGAAGAGAAAAACCGGTTTTTAGGGGGGGGAGGTCAGAAAGAATTAATTGAGAAGCAAGTCTGACTGATTAAAAACCAAATGATATGCGTAAATGTAGATCAATTTATTTTATTCACCTACAAAAATCAGTACAGTATAGTCTTACACAGTAAGCTCTCAATAACAACCGTTCGTTAAATAGTCTGTTAAACCGGGAGGTCCATTAAAGCAAGGGGTCACACTATCGAGAGTTTACTGTAAACAATACTGTTGTAAAATTCAATTATTTCATTTATTTTCATCCATTTTATATATTTCTTTATTTTTACAAAATTATTCTTCACTTTAAAAGTTGGCACTTTGGTGAACAGGCAAAACCGAGTCTAAAAGATAAGGGTCAGTCTGAACCCATTTTGTTCCAATTCGTTGTCTCCGCTTTACATGCTTTATTAATTGTTTTTTGTTGTCTAGAATTAAATTAATGTTTATCTCTAATTTAATTAAATTATTTAAATTTACCTGAGGACATTACATGGTAAAGCATTCTGGAACGCCACGGCATTCTTGATACTACTGCTTCTAATGAACGTTTATCCCCCTTTTCTATAATTTATTTTCTTTATTTTTAATTTAAAATATTTAAAATTACTATCAGGTCCTTGTTCCAAAGCTGCAGATTCTCTTCCATCAATATGTTCAATAGGTTGTTCATAACCCCCATCACCTTCATAACCACCAACATCCACTAATGCTTTTTGATAATCTTTATCTATTTTACCACGAACATCATCAGCTAATGCATGGATTTGTTTTTGAATAATTGTTAACATTGTTGAAACTAATGCTAATCCAATCAGTAGCATTATACCAACAAGGATTATATAATTAGATTTTGATGGGATTACATCACCTATAAAATTATTTTGGTACTATAGTTGCGTTTAAGGTATAGATACGAACCAAAACCAACTGTTAGGAATGAGATCAACACAAAATAAAGAGAAAGACCTTTAAATTTTATAAGATTTTCAATTAGAACCCCTCTAACCATAATTCCAAGTATCTTCCCAGAGCAGAAACAAATAAGCACAAAGTAAAATCCAAATAATTGTAACTGCAATCAAAAACCATATTGGAAACTATAAATAATAAATGGGTAATTAATTAAGTTGCGCGAATAAAGAAAAGAAATGAAAGAATATTTGGGGGGACTCCTCTTTTTTTTAATTTTTTATAAAGACCTGTAATAATTCATCATTAGAATCATCTCCAGAATCAGAAGTAGTTGTAGTACCCTCCTCTGAACCCTTTTCACGTTCCAAATGTTGATCGCTTTCAGTCGCAATAGTCATCTTTTAAGGTTTACTTGAATTTTTTAATTTTAAAAATACTTTTCTTTCCAAATTCTTCGAAAAACATCCCAACATTCTACCAATAAGCCTCCAAACAAGCAAACAAACTCTTGCGAACATTCCCCCTAGAGCAATTAAAGCAAACAAGGCCAAAGGAATTCTGTAATTAAAAAAATATAAATTTTAATTTTACTTAATAGCTAATATTTTATTTATAAAAATTAAAAAAGTACTGTATTTTACTCATAATATAATAAAAATTACAATTCCTCATATTAAGTAAAAAATTAAAGCGAGTCATTAGCTTCCGTGGCGCAATCGGTTAGCGCGTTCGGCTGTTAACCGGAAGGTTTACCGAAATTAGAATTAAAAATAAATGCTCCCGTGTTCAATTAATTCAATTAATTATTAATTAATTATTAAATAATTAATTTTATTTATTAAATATTAATTTTAATTTTTTTATTTTTATGTCTTTTTTATATATTTTTTTATTATTTTTTATTATATAATTAAATAAGTCATATTAAAAAGCCTTGACTTTCACTGAAGTTCCCTCAGGTCAGGTTGGTGGTTCAAGCCCACCCGGGAGCGTTTATTTTTAATTTTAACACGTTTTTTAATTCTTTATTAAATTATTTTTACCACTAAATATTCAAAAATTAAAATACCCAATAAGTGCATATATTATTGTTAAAATTCGTCCAGTTGTTGTAATTGGAACTATATTTCCATATCCAATTGTTGTATAAACAGTCATAGAAAAATAAATACTTCCCCATATAGTCCATTTTGTTTCATTCAAGTTAATTTCATGCACTCCAAGTTTTTCTCGATAATTAATTAGTGTATTAATTGTATGGTTAAAGGCCTTTATTAAAATAAAAAAATTTTAAATGGTTAAAATAGTCGTGCATTTACGATTTTAAAGGAAAATCTTACGTAATTATATTTTTAAAAACTTTTTACCCGGGTTGGTGACATTGATTTTATTGTATTCAACCGGTAAGCTGTGTTCTATAAAGTAAATTTTAATCATTATTCAAGAAAAATCGAAATAAAACCTGTAATAATTTTTCTCTTTGCTTTTTGAGCTCCTTCAATTCGTATTCCTCATTAGGTCCTTCTATTAGTGAGAAAATAATGGCACCAATAATTGTATAAAGGCATAAAACAAAGATAGGAATCTAAAATAATTTTTTAAATATTAAAATTAAGTGAAAAAGTTAAAAAAACTAATAGAATAAATTATAAAATAATTAAGAACTTATAAAATTTACTTTGATTTAAGCTAATATTAAATTAAAAAGGTAGAAAAAATTTGATTCCGGTGCCGGGAATCGAACCCGGGCCACGTGGGTGAAAACCACGGATCCTAACCACTAGACCACACCGGATCATATTGGCTTCTCAATAATTATTTAACTTATTCTCTTTTCTTTCTAACGAAATTGACAGTAGTAGACTAGAAAATGGCAGGCTGTGCAAATGAATTATGATAAAAGTAAGGCATACCAACGATCTAAAATCGTGTTTAAATTTCTGCAAGAGTCCTTGCACTTGTCCTGCTATCATAACCATTAATAACAAGTATATCTAAAAATTTTTTTAAATAATTGGAGTTAAATTCAAATTTTAAACGATTTTTGGAAAATAATTGTAGTTGGGACGCAAAGGGAATTGTTGCGTTTGGATGCAAATTGGTTTATTTATTTGCTAATTAAACTTTTAACATGAGAATGTGTTCAATTTTTAATTTATATTTGTTCATTAGGTAAATAAAAAGGAGGATTAAAGGGTTAATGGCTCAAGATTTGTTGGAACATGGGAAATAAATAAGGATTAATGAGGGAAAGTGCAAAAGCTGTCGACATTTGTTTCAAAACATTTTATAGCCAGATTTAAGTAAAATATATATTTTAAAATGAATGTATGGATCAATTGCTTGATAGACGAGGAACAAAACAAAGCACTTGGGTTAAATTTTAGCATTATAAATAACAGTTGGCCCCAAAATATTTATTAAAAATAAGTTTAAAATAAAATAACCTCTTCTTGGGAAGAAACCAAAGAGAGATGCCATTCAGATCTCCAAGTCTATATAATTAAAAAAATTTAAAAATAGATTTATATAAAGTAAATTAAAGTTTTGACAGAATATTTAAATTTAAACTTTATAAAATAAAAATATTTTTAGAACAACAAGAAAAAATAAAGCTCTAAAAATCAACGAAATAATAAACAAAAGGATTAATAAAAGAAAAATTAATTCAAAATTTTTAAATGAAAGCTGGGAATATTATAATGACCGGGAACATTATTTAAAAAATTAAAACCTTAACCAACATAATTTAATCAAAAATTTGGGGGCCAATTTTGAGTATTTTTTGTCTTTGCAATAAAATATGATGGGGTTTTTATTCTTTTATTTCTTTGTACTTCAGGACAATCTCCATTGATAAGAATTTGATGATTATTTTGTCTAGGTAAATGTCTTGTTATGGTATTATTATTAAAAGAAGTTGAAGTTGTTACAGAAGAATTATTTAAAGGAATGCGCGACAATTTTGTAGTATTGGTTTCTGTTGAAGGATTTATTGATATTTCTTGTTTTCTTTGAAGAATTGAATTTAAAGGAACACTAAAAATTAAAATTAAAAAAATGTTTAAAATTTTAAAAAATACTTGGAAGATTTTAAATTAGTTTCTTCTCGATCACATGTAATCAACATTTGTACTCTTCTACGAGGCGATCCATCTCTCCTCCATTCTAAAGGTCCACAATTTTGTTGGGCAATTACTTTAGCTTTTGTATGCAACCAATTATTAGATGATTGAACTTCTTTTTCATCATTTTTAATAATTATTTTTGTTATTTGTTTATCATTATTGATTTGGTCATCTTCGTTGTCTTCAGCCAAATTATCATAAAAAGATCTTTGTTCAATTGGTGTAGAATTGTTGCTGTTATTAGCAATTTTGTCATTAAATAAAGGCAATATTTGTTGCTGATCTTTATTCTTTTGTTGTTGTTTAGGTTGTTTATTTATTGAGGAAATTGAATGGCAATGATTAAAGAATTGCTCAATAACATGTCCAACATCTGGAGAATTTAATTTAGAAGATCCACAAGTCGAAGACTTATTCATTTCTTCTAAAATATTTGAAAATTAAATGAAAAGAACAACGGTAATACTAAAGGTGGACCCCAAAAAAGGAAAACATTAACAAAATTTGAGTTGGAAAACGAAAGAAAAATGGTTGAACCCCCATAAGTATTGAAAAAATAAATGTAAAATTAATAAAAACCTTTTTGCCTTTGAATTGTGCCATTTATCGTTAATCTTTTCCTTTCTTCTTTTTTGTTTTCTTCAGTTTTCAATGGAGTTTCTTTTTTCAATAATTGACCATTTGAAATATAAAAATCATCCTCAAAAAACTCAACAGGTTGAAACGTTGTGGAAGATGTTGAGGATGAAGAAGAGCAAGAATTATTACTTGAGGTACTGCTACCTTCGAATTTTTCTATTTCATTAATCTGAAAAATCAAAGGTTTTAAATCAAATAAAAAATTGTTTAAAAATTTACTTCAACAGTTTCTGCAAATTTAACCATTTTTTGAGATTGTTGATGTTTATAATCACTTTTTGAATGTTTTAATTGTTCAGTTAAACGTTCCATTTCTTCAATTGGCGAATTATTTAAATTATTTTTAGTTTTAAAATTCTCTTCTTTAAATAAATTAAAATAATCATTTAAATCATTTTTATCTTCTTTAATTAATTCTTTACTTTTATTTGTACGTCTTAACATTCTTGGTGGTGAAGAATGTTCTCCTCTTATATTCGAATGATATAAAAAATGATTAAAAATATTTTGGTCATCAAATAATGTATTTGGATGTGTTGAAGTATGTCGAAGTATTTGTGGAGGGAAATTGTTGTTGAAAAATGGTTTATCCTATAAAATACTTTAAAAATAATTCTTGACAGTTCCGCGATTTCGTAATAGGAAAAAAGAATAAAAGAAAAGGGAAAAATAAAACAAACGTTGTTTCCATTTTGTAAAACAGAATGTGCATCACTAAGGCTTTGAGTTTTATTTGATAACATTTTGACTGGACTATTTTGAACACGAGAACCATATGCTAATAATTGTTCTGAATCAGATTGAGGTCTATAACCGGTTCTTCCTTTACTGTCTCTATACCATGCAGCACTAGCTAAAATTGAAGTAGACATGGATTCGTCATCTTCATCATTTTGCTCTGTTTGTTCTGCACATTTTTCTAGTTGTTTTAGTTTTTGCCTATGTTTTGGTTGTGGCTTTGGAGTATTCGGTCCATTCTGTATAAATCCATTATTAATAATGTTTTTATTATTATTACCATTTCTGATGTTTTCGATCTACTTGTAGATTTGGTACATTTTGGAGGAAGATCACAATTTATTGAAGTTGTTGGTGGTGAGGTGATGATACTTTTTTGTAGAGAAATATTTGTAGAATTATTTTTGTTTTTCTGTTTTTGAGATGAGGAAGATAATCTGTGAGAAATATTTTAAAATAAGTGGCTCAGTTTTGTTTGGCACAAAATAGAAAAAATGGGAAATTTTTGACAATAACAAGAATATCTCTCTCTTATCTAGTTAAGGGATCTTTAAAATATTTGCTTAAATTTTTAGTCTTAAACGATTTCGAAAAACAGAATTTATTAAAATAATATTTAAATAAAACCTCCTATTTGTTGACTCGCCATTTCGGGCTTTATTGTCATGAATTTGTTGTTCTCCATATTCGTCCAAGTCATCATTACTTTGTCCATCCCTTTTCCTCATGCCACCATTTTTTAAAGATTCCCATGCTTCTTGAAGGGCTCCATTTTCATCTATTTTTTCGTTTCCATTTGTTGTTGAAGATTTTGAAAGTAATGGCAATAATAATGGAGGCCACCATTTTCTCTCTGGTGATAATCTTCTTTGAGGGGAGGAAGATGATGAGGAAGTCCCAGCTCTTCCAAAAAATGAAGGCCTTCTTTTTAAAGGAGAAAGACGCCTTTGCCATTGTTGATTTTGTTGAATATTACCATTTTCTTGGTTGTGTTGTTCTTCATGTTTTGATATGGCTGATGGCATGCTTAAAAGAAAATTTTTTGAGACTTTAAAATTACATTTTTGATGGAACGGATTTTTATAGAATGACATAAAAAAGTGGAAAATAGCAATAAGACGAGAACATTGATGAGCATAAAGCCGTTACATTTTTAACTTTTGATCCCATATTATGTAATAAATAAGAAAAATAAAACGGGTGGAGGATGTGTCAAAATGTGGACGTCACAAAGAATTAAAACACATATATAAAAAACAAGTGACCAGAAAATATATTTCTAAAAAAGTTTGCGTCTGGCGTTTTACCGCGCCCATACATACAAAAAAATCTAATTAAAAATTTAATTATTAGCTTTATTAAAAAAAACTAACCAATCTAACTCATCCCTTGCCATTGGAATATTAATAAATTCATTTCCTCCACGTCTTCTTCCATTATTCCTCATTTTTAGAATGCGGCTCATTCCTCAAACATTCAACAGCTTTTCTTGCAAGACCGTTTATCCGACAAGAAAGGATGACAAAAGCTGCAGTAAAATAGAATATGGAAAACAAAAAGTAGTTGTAGTAATAATAGAATGTGTACAAATAAAGCATTAAAGCGATAACCAATCCTGAAGATTGAAAAAGAGAAAACAATATTTTCTTTAAAAAATGAGGTAAATAAATAAACAAATGGAAAATAAACAAGTTGTTTTTTATTTAAAAAAGTAAATAAACCTTGTAATAAACTCTAATAGAAAATTTTTTAAAATTTTTTCACTGTCTGATAATGAGAGATAATGGAAAATGAAGAGATTTTCTCAGACTGTTTGCGATCTGATAGAGAAAAATACTTTCTTTCCAATCTAAATATGTACTTATGTATAAAGTTTTAAAAAACGATTTAATTAAAAAAATTTATTTCTTGTAAAGTTTTTAACTATTTCATATTCCAAACAGATAAAACATGTAGCAGATGGTTATAGCGAGGTAGTAGCGGCTGCCTGAGGACACTAAACAATGACAATTGGCAGATCGGGATTAGCAAAATATTGATTAAAAAGGGACCAACGAATTTATGCTGTCATTCTGTCAGAATCAACTTGTTAACGAGGATGGATTTAATGGATTAGATAGAAAAAAAAAGAAAAAAGAAAAAAAATAATGTTTTTAAAGCCATATTCGGAGCGCCAAGGTCTGCGCCACGATTGATTGAGATTTGTTATCTTTAGGACATGGAAATAAAAGAATTTAGACGGTTGATTCATAAAAACATTCTAGGCCACTCAACAACCGACTGACCACCGCCTCATCATTTTAGTACTATTAAATATCCTCAAAAGTTCACTCAAAAGTCTTTTTACATCTTAGTCCAACATATCCTAGTATATATCCACAAAAGAACTACTACTTGTATCAAATTTCATGTTTAGCCACCGACTTTACCCTACCTACTACTTTATTTCCACATGCACCTAAAAATAACTATAAATAACAATAAACTAAATAAAATGCTTTACAGCAAAAGAATCAAAATATACTGAATAAAACAGTTATAAAGAAAAAATTAAAAATATTAAAATTTTTATTCGGGCTGTAAAGGCAAATATGAAAAGCTGTTATTTTCACTTAATTTTTAAAGTGGTTTTTGGGGAGAGAGAAAAAGGCTATGCGCAATAGAAATTTAGTTTTTTGCTTTGGCATTATTAATCTCATTAATATCGCACAGCCATTGTAAAGGATAAATTTAGAGGTTTATAGCTTGAAAATTGTATAATATCAAATTAAAGGACGGTTTTCAAGCCATTTGCTTAGTATTCTTTTAAATAATGAAGAAAACCGAAGACAGTAGTTGTACTGAGGAATAGCCATTATTTCAACACTTAAGTGAAGAAACAATACCACAATGCATGCAAAACCGCCGGAAACCAGAGTAGAAAACTGGTAAAGTAATTAGAAATTGTATTAAAATTAAACAAAGATACCAAAGAACAATTGATATGAGTACGTGAACTAAAATATAAAAATATTTGTTTGCCAAAATATAATAAACTAACCATTACAATCCGAATTTGCATGGATGAAAATTGCCAATGGCTGAAATAAGGGAAAGTAGATATAGATTATAAAGTAAAATTTAGGCAGATTTTATAGATAACTCACCGGAAGAATAATACAAAGAATGAGTTCAATTATTTGTTGAGCGTCGACTGCCATTTTAAGCTGTTACAGAAGCTATTGTATAATAATTTTATGACAAATGTACTAAAAAAATTATTAAGTAAAAAATGCGATTTTCCTAAAAGGTTGATTTTCCTGAACGCAGTTATGATCTTAAATCAATAACAAAAAGTTTGATTCTCAAGACAAAAAGGAAACTCTCAAGAGGCTTGAAAAAGAATGGAATGAGATTTAGTATAGCAATTAAAAACAAAGCTACTATTATTTCTACTATTCTTGTTTAAATGCCAGCTGGACTAAATAAAAATATGTGTATCTATTGCCAAGCGCTATTGACTTTTTTTGAAACAACTAAAAATAAAATGAATTGAGAGAAAATTAGCTTGTGATTTTGAAAAGTTCTCCTCAAATAATTATTTCTTTATATTAAAAAATACCACTTAAATAATTTTACAACATATAAAAATACTTATTGAGGCTAGAAGTTCCCTTAAAGTTGAAAGTACATGATTATTATTTACGGGGAAAAACGGAAAATGTGAAAGGGTAGTAGATGGAATGAATAGAACTACTAAATCGAGCAACACGTGAATTTGTACAGTCGGGAAGGCCACCATGAATCATAAAAATGATCGGAGGAGAAATAGTAAAATGATAAAGTCATATTTATATGTAAACAATCGAAAGATGTTTATGCGGTTTTTTGATACTACACCTTTTTGGGAAATTGTATATTTTTTTAAAGTTTTAGGTATCAAAAATTTTTAGTAAAAAATCAAGACAGATATGTAGAAAAAAAAGCACATCAATATTTATGTATAAACAAAGGTGTGAGTGGTGGCGGTAAAATAAAAGGAGTGTGAGATTGGACAGGAAAATAAAAAGTAGAGTGGTTGAATTAACCTGTTTCACCATTGGAGATCGGGGGAGTTTTCTATTCAAACATTATTTTTCAGATGACGAAAATATATAAATATGTACTACTATTAATTTTATGTTTGTTTTGGTTATTCTATATATGATGATTCAATAAAAATAGCTTTTTTTTAGTTGAACTTCGTTTTACATAAACACGGAATAATCAATAGAACATTCGATCTATTTCTTAATAATAAGTTACACCATGATTTATCGATTAATCCAGACATGAACACTTTCTTATTTGTTAAAAAGCTAATATATAAAAGCTTATGAAATAATTTTCCCTTGTAGAATATAACCCATGTAAATGTAACCCTTTTAAATTTATTCAGTAAAAATTAATTGGAGGATACCAATAGTGATTAATAATAACTTATTTTAATTGTGATTGAACGGCAAATAACGGCACATGAACGGCAAATAAAAACAAAATATTTAAGGAATATTTGATGGGATTCAAACTAATATTTGAAATAAATAAAAAATCAGTTTAGTACAGGAAATTTTAGTAAGGAAGAATATAAGTGAAAAAATTGCTGACCTTACACAAAGATTAGTTATTTGGAATGCTGGCAGCTGACGAAGTACTTCTTTGTCTAAAAAGTTTGTATAGAAAAGAAATATTAAAAAAATACCCTTCAACTATTTTCTCTTCAAGTAATGCATAACATCGCTCTACAACGACCTCATAATTAGTAGTTTGGTCGAAGTAACTCCCATAATTGGACAAAATTTCTCGTAGATTACTAATTTTTCTTTCATACTTTCTCAACATTATATCTTTTCGTCTCCATTGTTCTTTTAATTCTAATGAATTCTAAAATTTATTAAAAAAATTTTTATTTTATTTAAAAGGCAAAAATAACTTTGTTTTCCGTTTCTAACAGCCGACATCTTTCTTGTAAATGTTCTATGTTTCGCTCATTGTTTTCCAAAGTGGTTTGTAATTGTTGTATTTCAATATCTTTATTGTCACATTCTTCACGGTTTAATTCCTAAAAAATAATTTTACTACATGATAACAATTCTAACTTAAAGAAAATAAAAAACCTTGTATCTTTGTGATGCCCTCAAAATTTGTTCGTTTTTATCGTCCAATTCCAAATTTCGTTTTCTAAGAACATTGATTTGTTCTTGTAGATCAATTACTTCAGGTTCCCTCGCTCCTCCATATTTGGTTTGATAATAATGTTCATTACGCTAAAGTTAAATTTTAATGATTAGTTCACAAAAAATTTAAAATGAAACCTGTAATTTATTTTGGAGATCCTCAATTTTATTATTACTAAGAAGCAGTGCACTACGCATTTCTTCAATTGATCTTCGCGCTTCTCTGAAACTTTTATCTAATTCATCTCTACTTGCCAAACATTCATTCTTTAAAAGTATTTCTCGATTAAGTTGAGCTTTTAATGTATCTCTTTCTTCCTCAATATTTTTACATCTTGAACATGACTGAAAAAATAAAATTTAAAAAGTAAAACTTTTGTAATTTTCGAGTAAGAATGATTATTATAGCCTTTCTAATAGATTGATGCAAAAAGAAAAACCTTAATATTGCTTGGTCCTACTTCCGAATGATTTAGATTTTCCATAGATGAAGGTGCGCTCATTTGAAGTTCTTGAAACTCTTAAAATTAAATTAAACTTTTTATAAAAGAAATCCTCACTTTTGTTATACAATTCAATCGAACGATTCAGATCAAGTTTGAGATTTTTTATTTTTTCAACTAATTTTATTTGCTCAGAGTTCTGTGCATCCTCACCCGCTATTCCACTGTGGATTTGAGCAAAGACATCAGCAGTAGTACGTAATTTATCAAAGAGAGCACAGACAAGTTGACCAAGAGCTTGTTCTCGTACAGAATCGGGCCGTTCTGTTCTCTTAATGGTGCAAAAATCCTATCAAACCCACGATTATATTTACCGCTGTGCTTTGTCTACTGCGCAAATCACCACTCTCACAATCGGAATTTTGGTCAATATGTTGTAAACATTCCTCAAATGAACGAGGAGACCCAGTACGATTTTCACGCAGATGATAATTGATAGATTCTTCATTTCTGAGTTGATCCCTCAACTTAACAAAAAACATTAGGTTAAAAAATATTTAAAAAAATACCATGGTGTTCTCATTTTCAAGAGCATTAGCAATATTTCTCAATTCATCAAGCTTTCTATCACTCTCTTGGGCCCTTTCCTTTGCATCATCTTTAAAATGTTGGAATTGCTTGTTCAACTCTGCCAATCGGTCAACTGCTCTTCTATATTTTCCTTTTTGTTCTTCTAGTTCATTCAATTTTCCAGTGACCTGTATATTAGAACAAGGTAAATTAATAAACAGAAAAAATACAAATTTAGTGCAGTCTTCTCCTTTATAATCCCTAAGATGAGGGATTGCTCTTCCAAGTTCTAGATTTTCACTTTCTAGGTCGCGTAACTGACGTGTTAATCTCTCCACCAATTCTGTATTATTTGCTGATTCTACGCTAGTTGAAGCTTAAAAGAAATTGATAAAGGATCAAAGTAATAGATTAAAACTCACCACTTCCTTTGGAACTGTCGATCACGCTTAAAATAGAAAGTAAAAAAATAACAAAATAATATAAAAAACCTCAAGATTGAATTATCTCCTGTTGTTGTTGCCTCGTTCATCAGATTAATGAAGATTAATTAAAATATTTAGTACAATAAAATGTCTGAAACGCGCACAAATTGATAAAAGACAGTTTTAATAAACGGCAATGGACCGTTTTTTAAAAATACAGGTAAATTTTTTACTATTTTTATACATGCTCGCAAAAAAAACCATAACATCAACTATCTAATTATTTATTTAAGGCTATTCTAGGAAAGACTGCTTCATTCTTTTCCATCCCGACAGTTCCAGAATCTGTACGTGGATTCAGGAAACGAGCAGCCTCGATCGTTCTTTCTGCGTGTGGAATGCCGAGGCTATAATAGAATATTTGATGGATTACCGAACAAAAAATTTTTACATTGATAATAATTTGTCAGCAAAATCTGGTGTCGCCGGTTGTAGATAAATAGCTGTGAGTCGGACGGTTTCATAAGTAATAAAAAGAACAGAATCCAATTTTATCTGTGAATTAATAATTTTCCATGGCTCACACTGTTGAAAGAAAAGATTTGCCAATTGAACAAGCTCGACAAGTAAATCAAGTACCCGATGAATATTTTGATTGTCATAATGTTCAGTTGCAATTTCTTAAATATTTAGCTTATGGAAAAACAAAGGAAGTGTAAACCCCACTAACCTCTATTTAAAATATTAAAAAAACCTGGCAAAGTTTCAAGTTTTTCAATAAGCTGTTTGGCGGTTGCCTTACTCGTTTCATCATCAAAATGTGTCAAAAGTTCATTAATATCAGTCCTGATAGGATATTGCTTTAATGGATTGAGCCTTGGGTTAATAGAGCGTTGTAACAAATTTCCCAAATCATTGACCAAATAAGCATTAACCAAAGTTGCTGCCTTTTCCAATGTAAAATCTAAAAAGTGATGTTATAAAATTTAAAATGTATTATGTAAATTGTAAAAATTATCTGAAATAATCCTATGCAAATCTTTTCTCTTATTATGAAATTCCCTAATAGAGGAAAAATGAATGATTGAATATTACAATTTAATATGTTTCAAGAAGAAGAACCAGGGAAACCTCAAAATTGGTGTTTTACAGTTACTGTCATCACTATTGTAAACAAAATTTAAAATAATTTGAAGAAATTTTTCTCTAAGATAAGTCTAATTAATGTAATAATATTTGTGGTGATCCGAGTGCTTTTAGATACAGAGGATGAATTTGATGAACCCTTAATTAGCGGTAGGGTAATTTTTAAAAAACAAAAGCTTAAATTAACAATTTAGGAGAAATAAGAGAAGATTTAACAAAATTCTTAGGATTTTTTGCCCTAAGTTTTTGCTTTGGTTGTTGGTGTTGCTTCTGTTGTAATGGAAAATGTTTTAGGTTAATAATTTTTTATAAAATTTTCAATCATCTTATTTTAGATGCTTATACTTTTTGAATCCAAAAAGGTGGAGGCTTGGACATTGGTGGGCAATCTTTATTGGTCATCAATTCATTCATACAAAAACTGAGGAGAAAACGAGTTAATGTTTAATATTGGTCTAAATCCCATTAAAAATTTCAGATGTAAAACAAAACTGTCAAGAGGAACATTTAAATTTGAAAGACCTTTCAACAATGGAAAATAGAAGAGATCAAATTAACGATGTTGAGAATGGCTGTGTAATAAAAAATAACAGCAGAGGACATAAAATCCGCACAATATCCGAAACGGATTTTGATATAGAGAGGAGGGTGTCTCCAATTTTTATTAGCTCCAATTTATCTGAAGCTATGGAAGAAAAATGTGAAACAGGGGAGGAAAATAGTTTCGCAGCATCATCAGAAAACAACAAGGGAAGTAAGGTAAAACCTGAAAGCTTGCATCTATGAACCAGAAGATCCGTTTTTTAATTAGATATCAATGCCTTGGTCCTCAGTAAAAGCAGGCATTCGACGATGGTCCTTGGCACATCAAATTAGTTCTGAGAACCTCGTTAAAATGATTGAAGAAAGAGAACATGAAGGAGGAATAAAAAATAGCCGAAGAGAGGATAAACGAGCCAGTTCCATGTTCAAAGGAAAAATAGATAACCTCCAGGTGGGTGGAAAAAATGAAAAAAAATTCCGAGCATTTAGACTCATATTCAACTATCTTCAACAATGACAAATAACAGTAAAGGAACAGAAAACCCGGCATACGAAATGGAAGAAGTTTCTTGAGGAAGCGAAAAACATTTTTTGATAAACCAATCGAATCGAAATAAATGAACTATGTATTTGTAAATTACTAGGTCATGAATATATTTAAGGACTAAAAAATTAAACCTCCATGTTTTTGTTTCAACAAAAAGTATCGGAGGCCATCAACAGAAATTATTTCACTTGTTTTTAGAGGACAGAAAACATTTCCAAGGCTTTTTGACATCTAAAAATTTTAAAAAGCAAAATTGGTAAAATAAACCTTTCTCCTTCCAGAAAGCCAATGTCCATGAACGAGTAATCTCTCTGGTAAAGATAATCCCGCAGCAAGTAAAAATGCAGGCCAATAAATTGAGTGAAATCTGAATAATTAAATGCAAATTGAAGTTGAATCTTTATACTTAAAAATATCTATGCCTAAGACTTGAATCGTTGGTGGCCACGAAATTATCTGTTTTGGATACCCAACAGCAGTAAGATAATTGACTAGTGCATCAAACCAAACGTAAACCTTAAAAAACATTGCATATGATTTTAAAAGTTCCTGGATTTTCTAAAAAGGGAAAGATTCCCGACCCACCGTCTGTGAATTGTCATTTGGCACTGGGATACCCCAGGAACATCTGCTCACAGGCCTAGAAATTGAAATTTGAGCTGTCGAATCTTTGGACATGAAATCGTCAATGTAAGAAATTAGATGAGACTGGGATATAACTCCTTGAAAAAGAAAAATGAAGAAATTAGTTGAAAATAAAAACCTGGTTGATTAGCCCAATGCCGAATTTGTTCATAAAATTGTGACAAATCAAAGGCATAATTTTCTTCAGAAATTTTTGTAACTACTGTCTTCGTCTCTATGGCAATCAAAAATTTTAAAAGGAAATTAACAAAAGTACGCTTTAAACAAACTTTTATCTGTTTTCCATCATTTGTAGTATGACCGACTACTTCATAGTCGTTGTAAAAGCACTCATCAACTAACGAATACCAACCTTCATATGAACGCTTGAAAATATGACCACGTCCGTCAAGCAAAGTCTATAAGTAAATTTTTATAAAAAGGAATTTTAAGCTCAAAATCATACCCAAAAATGATTTACAGCCTCAATATGTTTTGGCGAAGTTGTTCGAGTAAATCCGGTATATTTAATGCCGAATTTTTTGGAAAGATTCATAAATCTGTTGCTATAAACATCGCAATGATTTTCGGGAGAAACTCCTGTTGCATTTGCCGCATCATGAATCTTCTTTCCGTGTTCATCAGTCCCAGTAGAAAAATAAAAATTGCTAGAAGACGGCTGTACAAGAGAATTTCCACAACGCATCAAGTTCCATCGAAAAATAGCATCTGCCAACAGCACACTATAGAGATGCCCAATATGAGGATCTAATAATTGTATGAATTTGGAAACGAGTTAAAAAATTTATAATAAACCTGAATTAACGTAAAAAATTGGCGTTGTTATGTGAAAATTTTTGTCACTAATTCTTCGAGTTTGGAAGAAAAATAATTTCAGTGATTGACAAAATTTCATTAGATGTTGATAAATTAAAAGCTGATTCTATATTCCGAAATGTTTAAGAAAAGTAATAACCGATTAAATCTGAATTAATAGAATGAAGAAAATTTCATATTCAAAATTTTTATCAACAAGACTAAGACGTTTCATCGTCTAAATTTAACATTAAATTCTTTCTCTGATTTAATACTTCTTTTGATTGGCCTGAAATACTTTTGGAAATACTCTCATCTAGCTCAGTTCTCCTAATATCAGTTTCTAATGCTTCCAATATTTTGGCAGGTAGTATTTCTCTTTTCTTCAGTGGTTTTGTCGCATGAATAAGTAAAATCTCTCTTGCTTTGTCATTTGCAGACGAATCCAAATTGCTATTTTTGTCAATCCTTTCATACTCCAACTGAAAATTATTTTTTAATTTAGTACATCGTTTAAATGAGCTTCTTGCTTACGCAAAAATTTAATCTTGTAAACCTTAATGCAACCAAATCCAGATTGTTCAAGTGTTTCAACATAGCGCATAGGATCATAGTCAAACTTGCTTAAAATGCGATATTCTGCCAAACGATGTAACTTTCGCAAATCCATAGCACAAAAAAGAGGACAACCTGGTTTCAAAACACGATAGAACTCTTCACAATTCTCTTTCAAATTTTTAGTGTTCCACTAAGAATTTAATTAAAATTTTTAAATTTAGTTATTTTGTGATAATTGTGAATAATCTTTATTTGGAATTGAAAGTTAATTATATATATATACCGCATAGAAAACGTCAATATGAAAAAGCGCGTTGAAAAAATCAGTGTTGTAGGGCAGAAAATTAAACATTCCAACCTAAAGAGTTATTTTCCTTAAAAATAAAAAAATTATTCAAACCTGAGAGAACATTGCTTTGGTACGAGTAATATCGTCTAACATTTCACTTGAGGTAACATCGGCCATGTAATTAGAAAGTTCAATCCCATAATATTGTCCATTACCAGGGAAAACTTTTTCCAATATTAATTCAACACCGTTGCCACGCCCAAAACCAACTTCGAGAATATAATCATCTAAATTTAAGAAATAAATTATTTGAAAAATCTAAGGTGTAAAACTATTGGTATTATAGAAATTATGAAAAGCCTCATTTAAAAAACTCGCCTGGGTGCACATCCATTTTCCTAACTAACAAAGAATAAACAGGCTTTGTCGACCGAGTTTCCAATTTCGTAACAACATAACCTAGTAGAGAGTTTGTAGGACACATGAACTTAAAAATTCTAATTTAACCCTTAAATTTTTCAAAATTTTCAAGTTTCTTGCGGCACAGATGTAGAACCAAAAACTTTCTAAGAAAATATGCCTTGCAAATTAAAATTTAAACCTGAAGTCTTACGTCACGCATCATCTCAGAAAAGAATTTTTGATACCGAGATCTCAAAGTATTTGTAACAATCTAGGATGAATATAAGTTAGAATAAATGAATTTGAAACCTGAAGATTGAGTTCCTTTGTCACTCGTAATTTTTCAGGAAGAGATTTTAGCATTTCTTTTAATTTACAAAAAGCAAATTCTACCTAAAAAGTATGGTTAAAAGTCTAAAAAGAAGCCAGAAAAGTAATGTCTAAAAATCGGGAGAAGATAAAATGACAAGGGATGACGTTAGAGAAAAATACAGTAAAGAGAAAAATGACAAAAGATCCCGAAAAGCTTCGAGAACATTCTTGGGGTCTCCTGAAGAAAAAAGAATGTTCTTGAAGATTTGAGTAGGTGTCTTGTAATAATTTTAACTAGTTGACACTTTGAAATTTTACAAATCAACATTTCCAAAATAATTTTGCGTAACATTTTGACTCAAAAGTTGTTTTTGAGTATTTTGGCTTCCTTTTTTCTCATTTTTATCGCGAGATCTCGTGGGAACGTTCGGCCGTTTTTTGTTGTTTTTTGTGTTTTTATTCGTTTTTTTGTTTTTATTTATTCATTTCATCTGTTTTTTTATGTATTTCATCTGTTTTTTTAATCGTAACCCCGCTGCGCACGCTAGAAATAAAAAAAAAACTTAAAAAATGAATCTTTTTTTTTTTAAATAATTTTCATCAATTTAAAGGCACCGCCCTTCTGGCTGTTCAACTTGTTGGTGGTTAAAATTACTTTTTTTCTTTAATTTTGTTAATTTTAAAAAAATTTTTAACCTTTTAAATTTATAGCTGATGGTGGCCCAGCTCAATGGCCCTGATGTGATCTTCAATTGCCACACTTGTGGTGGCCTGGACGGTTTCTTTTTGAATTTTTTGATTTTTTAATTTATTGAATTTTGTAGGCCCTACTGTTCAACATGGCTGGTGTGCTCTACATGGATTGGATGGCCCTGGTGCTCTCTTCATGGTGGTGGATTTGATCCGGTGGTTTTTTTTCTTGTTTATTTTTTTAAATTTTTAATTAAAAAAAATAATCTTTTTTTTATTTTTTATATTTTTTTCTTGCTGGTGTGTTTTTGGTGCTGCTGTGCTCTACATGGAATGGTGCCTGTGGTGTGGTGGCCAGTGTTTTTTTTTAATTTTTTAAAATTTTAAATTAAAAATTAATTTTTTTCTTATTTTTTTAAATATTTTTTCTCCTGTGGTGGCTGGCTGGATGCTCTTCATGGCTCTGGTGGTGCTCTTCATGGCTCTGGTGTGCTTTTCATGTTGGTGCTTCCTATCTGGTGGTTTTTATCCTTTTTATTTTTTTTTTAAATTTTTAATTAAAAAAATAACCTTTTTTTATTTTTATATATTTTTTTCTGCTGGTGTGGCTGCTGTGCTCTACATGGTCTGGTGGTGGTTCTTTATGGTGGCGTTGTATTTTTTTATTTTTATTTTTTTTAAAAATATTTAATTAAATTAATTTTTGTATTTTTCATATTTTTTTCTGCCGATGTGCTCTTCAGGTGGCTGGTGAACTGGTGGATGTCCTCTTCATGCTGGTCAATGTTCTCTGCTGGCTGGGTAAGAAAATTTTTGAAAATTTAAAAAAAAATGCAAAAAGTCGCGCGCGATTCCCTCTCCTTATTTTTTCTTTTGTTTTTTGACTTGTACTTGGCTTTGTTTTTTGTCTCATCGATTTTAACAATACTTTGCTTTTTTCATGATTTAGCTGAAACAGGTGAAATGGCAATTGGCTGTGAACAACTGGATTGGACATGGCTGTTGATGTGGTGGACGTGCTTCTGGTAATGGCAGAGGTTGTTAAGGTTTTTGGTGGAGGTTTTTTATTCATTAAAATTAATAGAGGTCGGCGGTGGGAGAATTTGTGATTTTTAAAAAATTGATTTTTCTTAGGAAAGAGGGGTGATGTCGCTCATTTCTCTGAAAATTTTAATTTTGGCATTCTGTTTAATAAAAATGTCAAGTTGTCACTTAGAGAAAGACTAGAGCGAGAGAAGCAGAGAAATTTTTTTTCTTTGTGTTTTTGAGTCTCAACCAATCTGTTTGATTTTCCTGTTGAAAGTTTGATTTTCCTTGTTGTTTTTATTTCAGATTTTTTTTTATTAAATAATTCTAATTCATGAGCAGCAAAAGTTCTCATATATCTTCGTCTCGACGTCATGATCACAAGAGATCAGAAAGAAGCAGAAGCCCTAGAAGATCAAACAAGGATGGACGACATAAACATGAGGAGATTAGGTTTTTTATCAAACTTTTGTAGAAGGGTCCCTTGTTCAAGCCATAAATCCAATCGATATTCTTCACCTGTGTCGATAGAGCATTTGGAAGAGGCCTAGTTTTCAGTAGGGAGTGGTCGTGGGTTCTAATCCCATTCATGGTCATTATTTTTTATACAAATGAGAACGGCATTTTTCTTGTTTTTCATACTTCCCGACCATTAATCTTAAATAAAAACTTTTTTTAAGTTCAAAGAAGGAGATTCAGAAAGGAATCGAGAAGGCAAAGGACCGCCTGAAATCATCCCTAAATTAAGCAATCGATGATGGTTGAAATCTTGAGAACTCTCGCCCCACTCAACTGAGACAGGAAAAGCATGGTTGTTTGAGATTGTTGGCTCTTTTTGATTCTCCCCTCTTTCAGATTCTTCAGAAATAATCGACTCCGTTTCCCGTCAAGCAGCCATTGAACGAATTGAAGAGCCTGGATTTAGGCCTTGCTCGTTTAAGTCAGATGCGGATAGATAGGTTATTTTTCTTTTTTTCCTTTCATATAATCATCTTCTATTTTTCAAGTCTTCTACTACCAAAAGTTCTGGAAATGCTTCAACTTTGGTCACATCCTCAGCCACCACTCAACATGATCGCGCGATGTTTGGACCATTATGGGCAAGCAAACAAATAGCTGAGAAGTCATCAAATAAGAAGGAGGCGGTCAAAAAACGAGCCGATGAGAAGCCTGATGAAGATAAGAAGGAAGAAACAAATGTCCCTGCAAGCAGGTTTGAGATTATTTGAATACCTTATTTGAAAGTAAAAGTTTTTTTTTCCTAGCTTTCTGAAGACCCTAAAGTTCGAAACCAGCGTTGGCTTCAGTTGTTCAGGGACGAAGAAAGATGGCAATTGAAGGGGACTTTGTGATATTTTTTTGTTTTAACAAAATTTTCCAATTTGTTTTATAAAAATTTGTTTGTTTTTAATCTTTACGTTTTCTTTTTTTGGTTGCTTTTGCACCATAGAATTATCTTAAGTATCTATTTAAACGATATTATTGTTTTCAACAGTTCTTCAAATTGAACTTAAAAATGTCAACAGCTGAAGAAGAAACTCAGAAATTGGATGTAACAGATGGGGAAGGTTTATCTGGAGTTTGCCAGAAATCTAATTCGCACTTTTTCAGATGCCTCAAAATCAAAGAAGCCATCGAGAAAGGAGCTCAAGAAGCAACAAAAACGTAATGAATATGAGAAGGGTCTACAAGCAATGGGATCAAAACTGCACAATCTAAAGGAGGAGGACCAAACGTCTCTGTCGAAAAAAGGTTTTATTGTGATTTGGGAAAAGCTTAAAGTTCTTATATAGGTTTAAGGAGGGAACTAACCGTTAGGTTGACTAAACTTCAATTCTCGCGTTAGTTTTTAACCTTGTGATTTTTCCCACTTATTTGATTTGGGAAGAGTGTGTCGCGATTTCGACACCGACTGGAGGAAGTTGTTTCTTTCAGGGATTGCTATTTAATCAAAGCTGATAAGAAAGAGACTTGTTGTGACCTATTATAGCCCAAAGATGATTCTCTACTCAAAAAATCTTTTTAAAGGTGGAATTGGTTCTGGCGCAGAAGTTGGGGATCAATTCAATGTCTCACAACAAGTAAAGACTGATGCACAATTGAACTTAATGGAAACTGCTGTTGATATAAAGGTTTCTTTATACTTTTATGAATTTAATTCAAAAAATGTAGAGGTTGAGAATTTCGACATTTCTGCTGATGGGAGGCAATTGTTCAACAAAGCATCATGGGCTGTTGCGATGGGCCGAAGATATGGATTAGTTGGACCCAATGGAATAGGCAAAACAACACTTTTGAAGCACATTGCTTCCAGAAAGCTTGCAATCCCTCCAAATATTGATATTCTATATTGCGAACAAGGTTTAGTTTTAAACGTTTTATAGCGGGAATCGTGGGGAGGACCATCTGGTGAATTTTTTTTGAGAGGTTTGGGATCACTGAATTGAAGAAATTGTGCTTCAAAGTGATCTAAGATTTTGATTCTTCAAGAAAAGTTCGATCCAACAACCTAGTTGTTTGAGAACTTGTCCTCTGTGGCTCAGTGGTGTAAACACACTTTGTAAAAATCTAAGGCATATTTCAAGACTTTTTTTAATTTTGACATTTTCTTCGGTGTGTCGAAATACATAAAACAAAATAATTACTTATCAATTGTATTTTATTCTCATCCACTCTCGGCATGTCCGCTATTGTCTGGTACCGTGTTTTCGTCACATCCTAGCACTTCAAATGATGGCCAGCACATGGATATACATGGACGGACATTTTCGGCAAACATGGACGGACATTTTCGGCAACAACGTTGACATGGAACTTGTGGTTGTAGTGGCATCGCTGGTGGGTGAAATACTTGTTCCGTTAAAGGAGCTACTTGTTGTGAAGAAGGGTGGAAAGCGAAAGGCAACAGTGCTTGAGATGGGGAAAATGCCTGTGATGATGAGTACGTTGGCGCATATGCTAATGAAGCAGGTGGCGGTGGAAAAGGAATACCACCAGCTTGAACAGGTCGGACAGTAATGAGAAACGCATTTGTTGGACATGGTGAACCTACTTATATTAAACTAAAAAATTAAGAAAAATTATTAAATTTACCTATAGATATACAAGGTGGAGGCATTGGCAATGGTGGTGGAAGTGATGGCAATGGCTGTAATGGAGGCGGTGGAGGATATGGAGTTAAAGGTGGAGGAGGTATTGGAGCAGTTGGTGGGGGTAGATAAGGAAGATAAGGAGGAGTTGGTGGTGCAGGTGTTGGCTGGTGTGGTCCTTGTGTTGGAATCATTCTCGTCCAGTAATCTCCTTCCTCGTCGTCATTGCAATTTCTGATTGTAATCCGAAGCTGAACACAATTCTCGTCAGTAGATGCATCACAACTAAAATATATTACAATTCTGCATAAAAATAATGCTTCTAAATGAATTAATTATCCATTTTTATAAACCAACGCCCTGCATTTCGGCAATAATGAGTTCCAAAGGAAAGGTGTTGATTGTCCATAGTGCTGTGATTGTATTCTTTCTGACCGCATCACGGGAACTGAATAATAATGTTGGGGTCCTTGTTGTTGTTCTTCTCTTTCACTTTCTTGATTATCATTATTTTCACAATCAATTGCTGTAGAAAAATGACGACAAAGCAATGTTGATTGGCGTCGGTGCCTTCCGAAGATTATCTGATTTTTAAAAATAATACGCTTATTGGCAAAACAAACGTGTTCCACACTCTTTATTTGCATCGGCATTTGAATAAGAGCAAACGACGTGTCGATTATAACAAATTCTAAAAGAAGGACAAGATTTGTTGTCAACTGGCACAATCTCAATAACGGCGGCTTCATCTTACAATCAGTCCAGCAGTAACGTAATTATTTATTTTTTAAATAAGTCGAAGAAAATTAACTAAACGCGCTTCTTTCACCATTGCAACAACAATACCCGCCTTTACTGCGATTTCTCAATGCTGTGCTTCCTCATTTAACAAATTTATTTGCGCGCTTTTTGACCCTCTGACTGTTATAAAGCTTTGTTATAGGAAGAAATAGGGGATAGTTTCTATCGGAAATTTGATCAACCACAAAAGATGACCATTGTGGATACCAAACATAACTTTGTTTTTAAAATAAATCAAATATCTTTAAAACAAATATTTTGATAGTGTTGTTTTCTTTATTTACAAAAGCCTGCTTGTATTATATTAAAGAATAAATGCCATTTAAATTCAAAAAAAAAGTAAAATTGGATTTTTGAAGCAATTTACTTAATTTTAACCAATTTTTAAAAAGATGGAATCCAAAAGATTTTTAAAGAACCTTCCTCTTTTTTGCTTTTTGACTCATTATTTTTCGCCAGCCACCAAACGGACAACCACCCATGCTGTTAAAAAATCCAGATCCGATCGGAGCACCCCCACATGTTGATTGTAAGCATACTGGAAGGCACTAAACAAAAAAATATTTTTAAGCACTTTTCCTTACAGCAGGCATGCAACATGCGCAACAACTACTCCTCATTGGTAAGAATGGCATTGTTGGGGGTAATATTGGCATTTGTGGTGGCAACATAGGCATTGGAGGCGGTAACACGGGCGGCAAAAGTGGTGCAACTGGCATGCAACACTAAAAAATAATCAAATGTCAGTCTTAAGATTAGTCAAACCGGAGCCAAGATTATAGGCGAACAACATATTGGCATATTAATTGGTCCCATTCCTCCGAATGGACAGCAACCTCCAATACCACCAAAAGTATTTCCAAAAAATTGACGTTTTATTCTACTTTCAAAAATTTGAAAATGGATAATTCAAAAATATTTACCTTTTATTAATTTCTATTTCTGGAAAATTGCTAGAATTATTTGTAATTGAAAAAGATGTTTCAACATTTATTGCACCCGTATTTTCTGATTTTTCATTAAATGACTGCGCGTCATTATTATTATTAACAGTTGAGAATGATTGAATTTCCAGTGAAAATAAAATTAATATTAGAATATTTTGGCACATTTTTGATAGAATTAAATGTCTTAGAAGCAATGCAAAATATCTTCAAGAAAGTAGGGTCAAGTTTGATGCGAATTTATTTATCGGACCCCTGCCTCGGAGTTTTTCTGTGAAGTGCCGTTAAACAATTTTTCCTTTACTTTCCAAATATAACCTAAACAAATACATAATAGGAGTGGATCTTGATATTTTACTAAAATGCGTTTAATGCGATAAACAGAATTAAAATTTTAAATATATTAAATCTATCACTTTATCTAACAATTATTTGATTTATGTATATAAACGAAATGAGCTTTTATAAAAATGAAAAAATTAATACCCAAAATATCCATCACCAAAATTACATGTGAAAAGAAGCAAGTATTAATAAGGCAAAAGAGATTTTTAAGATATGAATGTTGTTACGTACATTTTCTTATTTTCGATGCTTCTCGGATAATCTTTTCTCTGCTACTGTTCTTTTTGATATTGGCGCTGGGAACAATGCGGAGGAATGTGCTGGTGGTACCAAATGTGGGTTTGTTGCTGCTGCTTGATTAATAGGCAACATCAATTGCCCACTACCACTATTATTATTTTCGGTAGGATTGTTGTTTCCAAATGTTCCAAATTTTGAAATTTTGTTATTATTATCGTTTCGAAGCGGTGAATAGTTATTATTGTTGTTAACTTTCCTATGTCGTAAGCAACATTTTTGGGCGCATTGAACATATCCAGGCTGGCAATGACAGCGTATCGGCTGACACTGTAGTTGTTGACATAGCATAGGTTGGCATTGCATTACTATTGGAGGTTGTCTCATTTGAGGTGGAGGCGGTATAGGAGGAGGAACACAAATTGGAGCACATTGAATTGTTACACTCTAAATTTTTATTTTGCGAAAAGGGTAATAATTTCAACAATCTGAACCTGTATTGCCATCGGCGGCGGAATCTGTGTCATTTGGGGAGGAGGGGGTGGTGGTAAACAGCAAGGATCTTGCTGGATAGGAGTACAAATGCATATTGGTGGTGGAGGAGGGGGTGAAAGAAGTGGCTGTGATTGTTGCTTCATTGGTAAACAACAAAGATCTTGCTGAATAGGTGTACATATACAAGTTGTTCTAATTGGTGCCGTTTGAGCTTGAGGAGGGGGAGGAGGTGGTAAACAACAGGCATCTTGTTGAACTATAAAGTTATTTGTTTCACGTATTTTTATTTATTATACTTGGTGTGCAAATGCATATTGCCTTCTGCGCCGGCATTGGTTGTGGAATAGGATCTGCCAATGCTGTGCAACAGGCATCTTGTTGAACTAAAAATTAAAAGAATATTAATTTAATCATGTTTTTACCAGGAGTACACATGCATATCGGGTGGCCACCGCCATTCATTTGATGCAGTGGAGGTACAGGAGGTGATGGAGGCAAACAGCATGGATCCTGATGGATTGGTGTACAAATACAAACTGGCGGATGTAAGGGAGGTGCCATTTGTGGAGGTGGGGGTGGGAGAGGAGGCGGACATGGACATATCACTCCAGGTTGAACACGGACGGTTACTACATAAATATATAATTTGAGTAGGAACAGATTATTTTAATTAGATTCTTTCAGTATCTATTTCATCAACCTTGAATGCATTCACAAGGCTGAATTGGAGGAGGAGCCATTTGAGGAGGTGGTGGAGGTATTGGCACACAACACACTAAAAAAGTAAGTTAATATTAAAAATACAAATGGTATGTCTTACTGGGCGTACAAATACAAGGTTGTGGTTGAGGTAATGGTGGTTGCATTTGCGGTGGTGGTAATGCTGGCATAGGTATACAACACGTATCTAAGCAAAATAAAAAGGTGAAGAGGATCAAAAGCTCGATAGAACGAAAAACGACGTACCTGTTGGCATACAAATACACTGTTGTTGTATAGGAGGTGGAGGATGCATCATTTGTTGGGGTTGCGGTCCCATTTGTGAGCAGCAAAGAAGTGTATTCTGTCTTCTCCCCCGAGTCATCCCATCTGCAGATTCCTGCGACTTTGGACTCTGTTTGACTTCTATCTATAATTTTCTGGTAAATACAACCATGAGTTAACTTAATCTTAGTTTTTTACTTTTATGGTTAATTTTTATTCAAATTTCTATATTAAACCTCATTGTTGTTCTCGACATTCTTCACTGGCAAAGCTTCAGTATATCTTTCAACAAAAAAGAGAAGAAATAGAGTAGTAATTTGTATTTGAGCAAATTTATTAGGCCAACAATTTGACATTCGTAGTCTAAATATTTTATGTTTCTGAAGCATCATAAAATATTTCAATTTTTAGTTCTGAAATAAACTTTAATTTAAAAGGCGTCAAATTTATTTTAAAGTAGTATCCATGTAATAATCCATGTTAATAAAAATATAAATAATTGTTGGACATTTTACCCAGTAGACTAAAACATCCGGTTGGCCTTGGCAAAAGCGAAGGAAATAAATGAGTGAATGAATGAATAATTCGGCAATCCAATCCCCTTCCCCTTGATCTTGGGCGAGAAGCAGTAATAGTAGGTGAAACAAAACAAGCAACAAAAACACGAGAGGATGAATATTCCAACGACAACAACAACAAAGGCCCTCAACAATAGCGGAAGCAACGGCGAAAGGAAAGAGAGAAAAATGAATAAAAAAATTTTAAAAAATGAAAAGAATTAAGGGTTGGTACATAATTTTAAGCGGAGTATTGGAGGGGGTATTTGAAGTGGTCATTTTGGTATAAAGAAAAGTAAATGGTTGGCCGCCGTCATGTTGAAACGAGGTGCGCGAAAGAGGAAGCGAATAAAAGTAAATACTGGCCAAGCTGGTCCTGGTATAAGCACATATGTTAGCCGACGTCTCAAATTGAAGAATTCTCAAAATTAAGAAATGAAATAAAATGGACAAGTAAATCGGCAATTAATGCTTACAAGAGATATGAATATAGTTTTGAATTATGGATAATAAACAGTTCTAAAAGTAAAAAATAAATTATAGAATTGTAAAACAGTCGGCGTAGTTTTTAGATTATTTTAATCGGTGATTTATAGTAAATGAAGCGTAGAATTTTTTACCCTTTTGTCGCTGGTATCATTTTGTGCATACCATTCTGTCGCCATTACCATTTTGTCGCCTGCCCAGTTTGTTGCATATCATTTTGTCTCCAGCCCATTTTGTGGCATATCATTGTGTCGCCATTACCGTTTTATGGCTTACCATTTTCTCAATTACCATTTTGTCGATTTTTGCCTTAAGACCATCTTGTCACATACCATTTTGTCACGACACGCAATCCACTTGATCTTTTTTTAAATCAAAAATGCTGTTTGATTAGATGTTCTTACATCAATTAATTTTTTCCTATGTTTTTTAAAAATTTTAGGATAAAATATTTAATTTTTTACATTTCTTTTGATCGGAAATATGGAGACATTTTCGGAGAGAAAGAGACAGCGGATTACAAAATCTGGAATTGGGTTTCTTCTGCAACAGGTTATAAATAAAAACTTTATAAATATTAATTTTTTTTCAATATTTAGATGAGAGGTTCAACACGGGAAACAGATTCAACTGATGATGAAAGCGGATCGGTACCTAGCAGTCCAAAACGCGAGAAAGTTATTAAATATAAATTCTATTTTTTATTTTTATATCAGGTAAACCAAGAATTAAACATAGAAATAAAAGGTCTAAATAACTTGGATATTCTGCCAGAGAATGCGTACAAACAAGTTGTCGTCCCGAAATTAGACTGTGAAAATATATCTCTACCTCTTGACGAAGATTTCTATTATAATTTGAAGCCATTTCAAGAGATTTCTGATTGCTTCAATGAGGGAACAACGCCTAATTTCAGTACTCATATTTGTCGTTTTATTGGCGAAAACAATTATGTACGAAGTTGCAAATGGTATTTATTTTTGACTATTTGGCACAGAAATATAATAAATTTGTCTTTACAACATAACAATATTTTAGGTCGCCTGATGGTTTTTTGCTAATTTCCGATTCTGTAGATCGTTTTGTCCGGATTTTTGAGTTTCAAGAGTTGGATCCTGCTGACTCTCGACAAAAGCAGCGGCTGGTATATATAAATATTTTAATAAAAACATAAGATTTTTAGCTTCGTTTGTCTCATAAATTGGCATTTGGAGGGTTGATTTATGACTTGAACTGGAACCCAACAAGAAACATTTTTGCAGTTACTAGTAAAGGTAAATTCAATTTAAAATAGGTACTGTTGACTAGAAGATCACAATTTCGTGCTGAAATTTTTACAATAAGCAAACGCTAGACGTTGAGAATTCCACTTTATGTTGTACATTTTGTTATATTATCGATAAAGTTATATAACATTTATTTTTCTCTAGGCTCCCCTATTCATTGTTGGAATGCTTCAGCAACAAAATTATTTTCATCATTTCGAGGAATTAATGAAAAGGTTGATTTGCTTAACTTTTAAATTTTTTTTTCAAATTTTTAAGGATGAATTGGATTCAGCTTATTCTCTCTGTTTTTCTATTGATGGGCAACACCTCTTTGCTGGCTACAAAAATTGTGTACGGATTTTTAACTTTGAAAAACCAGGCAGACAAGTCAACGAGATTAAAACTTATCGTTAGTCATTTTTTTTTAAATTTTTCATCTTTAACATTTGTTTATGAATTAATGATTAATTTGAAAATCCATTATAGAAAAATCTACAATGAAAACGCAGAAGGGAATTGTCTCTTCCTTAGCAACGTGTCCATCCTTTGATGGTGTATTTGCAGTTGCTTCCTTTTCCGGAACTTGTAATTACATCTATAATTTTTAAAGATCTTTTCTTTATTTAGTGGGACTTTATTCAACACAAACAAATGCTTGTGATTCACTTATTGGATCAAACGATGGGTCAGCACCAATAACTCATTTACAATATTCATCTTGTGGGAATTTGTTATTTGCTGGACGTAGAAAGGTTTTTAATTTAAAAGTTCATTTTTGTATTATTTATTTTCCAGAGTCCATTTATTCAATGTTACGATGTTCGCTTACCAACTCGATTACTTTACAATTTTCAACGAGAATCAATAACAAACCAGCGCATTTGTTTCCAAGTGGATTCACATGATCAATACCTTTACAGCGGAAGTAGTTCTGGAAATTTGCTTATTTATGATTTAAAAACGGGTAATAAAGGATTAAATCAACAAGAGATTAAAACGGAATTTGTCAAGTCTACACATAAAATTAAATGTTCTGAGGCGGTTGTTTCGGGATTAAGGTGACCTTGAAGACCGAGTAAATATTAAATAATTATAATTAAATTTATTATTATTATTAAAAAGTTTAAATAATTCTGTTTATTTAATGTTAAAATATTTTCGACATGATTATTACACAACGGAAGTAATACTTTATCATTTCTTTCTATTTTTCAGTTTGCACCCATGCGAAAAATTTATCGCCGTTTCTACGGGTCAACGGCTATTTCCTTCCAATTTGTTGCTCAACCAACTCTTTGATGAGAATAATTCTTTAACTGAAACAAAAGATGAAGAAGATAATAATGAATATACTTCACGGGGAAAAGGCTCTTTATTAGACAATTCAATAAAATTGTACAAATTTGGTTAAATAGATGAAGTCTTCAATATTCGACTTTTTGTTTTCCCAGGTTTATTTACAATAATTTTTTAATATCTATTTTCATCACTCTAATAACCTTGAGTTTTGCTTGCCCATATAAATTTATATTCTTTAAAATTTAGTGATTGTTCTAATTACCTCCCCTCTAATTTTTCATCTATTTTTGGTAAAATAAAATCTGAAAATTGTGTTACAATGTACATTAAAATTAAGTCTCTTTTTACGTTTGATTGTAAGTTTTCTTTTTATATCTCTTTCGAACCTGAAACGCCCATTTAAAGAAATTGACCTGTTATGGGATGGTTCAGGCGCGCGTCCCCTCTGTTTCTTCTCTTACAACAATAATACTATTATTCTAGTGAAAAATCATATATTAAATATTATTTACTTGGCAGCAATCAGTTGCGCATCTTACTCGTGATTTTTGTGCCACTTTCCCTGTTATGAATGATTTTCTCAATCCACCCTTCTCTGTTTTCTTTCGTCTATTTCCGCCGCTCGCCTATTTCCTGTTACTTCCCCATTCCTCTCTTCTTCCCTTTCTCTTCGTCCACTTATGTTCACCTTCATTAACTACTCCAAAGAAGCTAAATCAACAGCAGTATTTACTCCATTTATTATATTTTCGCTTTTTTTCAATCATTCTTACTTAATTTAGCCATCCGAAAAAGTAAATAACTTATTTTACTGGTTGTTTGTTAATTTTTTGATTATGTGGCAACATTTTCTTTTGACTTAACTAATATTTGATCCAAAACAAAAATGATTTTTAAACTATATGGTTATACTTATTTGTCAATTCATTATTTCATCAAAATTTCATTAATTTGTCTTTCCACAACCAATTTATTTTCATTCTCATCTATTCAATTCTTTCAATCGCCCCATGCGATTGTTTATATTTATGTATTTTTAGGAGGAGACGAGCGGGCGGCTTGTTTCGAGACGAGCGTCTCCATTGAACCAATTAAATGACGAAGAAAAAGGTGGTGGCAGCGGCCGATTCTGGGCGAGCTTCCGGTCCCCGTTTCCCCAAATCTCTTTGTCGCTCACTTTTTTTTAAACACATTTCTTCACATTTTTCTAGACCACCTATAATAAATAAGACTTCCTGCTCCCTTAATTTTGCTAAATCGAATTTATTTGCAAAAATGTTAATAGATTTTAGGAGGCAAATTTTTGCGTGACCAGGCTAATATTTTCCTTAAAAACTAAATTAGTTCAATTTTTATATTTATATATTTTATCATAATAGCAAGACAACAACAGAATTTGTGACAAATGCTTAACTTAAAACTACTTGCTAATAGAAATTTCTGCTGATTCAGGAATGAAATCGAATGGCAACAGAAACAAAGAGAACAATAGCAGCAATAGTGATAATTGCAACCGTGAAAGATCGTCGAGAATGCTCTCCCTCAAGGTTTGCATTTCAACGTTTTTCATTTAGAATTAATTCCATCTTTTTGTATTTTTGCATAACTTTTTTGACTAAAAACTAAAAAAAAAATTTTTTTTTAGATTGAAAAAATTATTTTAAATACTTACTAGTACAATTATGATTTTTAGCAGAAGCATAAAAACACCATGGCTTGTGCTGTTAACATAGAGCAAGATGAACCATCGTCTTGTTCCTCCTCCGTTTCTTCATCATCTTCGAAGGTTCCTCATAGATTCCAACCTTCTCGTTCACCCATCAATCGTTCTTCCCTTGCTGGTTTACCATCCACTACTCCTTATCTAGGTCCATCACTTTCGCCAGTCTCTTCGCCTCAGTGGAGGCTGAATGCCAGCGGCAACAGCCCTGGAGCAACAGCTACTAGGGCAATTCCCAAGTCTGCATTGCTTATGTCCAAGATTCTAAACTCCAGAGTTAGTTTATAGCTTTTTAACTTTTCTATTTGTTTAACTTGAAATATTTTTTCAGAGTGCTGGCATGCCCAATTTGGAACTAATGCAAAATGTTTCGGAACATAACATTTTAGAAAGGACAATTTTGGATCCAAGGTCATTTACGGAGCAATCGTCAAATGACAAGGTCGGTGATTTATCCTATCAACGGTCTCCAAACTACTACTCACCTTCCTTGGGACCATTGATATTGAGGACGGAAGTTGACGACGAAAAGGATGATGAAATAATAGAAATGAAGACGACAGAGTGCATCTTCAATTTTGAAGACATTTTTGAGAATGAAACAATGGAAAAGGAAGAATTGAATGAAGATAAAAATGAATTTAAAGGAGGAAGAGAAGAAGATTCGGAATTGACTGAACCTGTTGTAGTTGAGGAACTTGGTGTTCTTCTTGAAAGAAAAGATATGCCGTCTTCTGAAGCGATAATGGAGAAGGAAGAGATCAAACAAAACGAAAATGAAATGAAGATGGCAATAAATACCAAAAAAGAAAGAAAGGCTAATGAAGAGAAAAGTAAAGCGAGAAGTTCAACAGGGAAGAAGAATAGAAGGGAAACAAGGCGAAAATCAAGGGAAGCAAAGAAAGAAAAAACAAAGGAGGATGGAGAAAATAATGAAATTGAATTCTTAAATAAATTAGAAAAGGAAGTGCCAAGTGAGGTTGCTTTTAATTTTGTATTGACTGCTCAAGATCTCACAGCTCATGTTGAGCGAATAATATTTACTTCACTCTCAGGTTTTTTTTCAATTTTTAATTTCAAAATAATTACCTCTATTAGAAAGCTGTTTGCTTCAAATTATGTCAACAGAAGTTAAGGAAAAAGATGTGGAAGGGGAAATGAAAAAACTGAAAAAGGCTGATAAGGCAAGTACGGTTATTTGTCCATCGGCAAGCGAAGGTCTCGACATCAAAAACAAAATATCTTTTCACGAAAAAGAAATTCGACCCGAAAAATCATCGAATAAGGAAAAGGAAATTAAAGAAGATTATTTAGTAGATCCGTCAACCGACAGGCCAAACGAGGAGAGAAAAGAGAAAGGAAAGAAAGGAAAATCCTCAAAAAGAAAAGGAAAGAAATATAAAGATGCAGGCCGGAAACCTCCACATTTATTACAATCCATTGATCTGCAAAATAATTGCGGGGAAAACGAAACAGAAGATATGCTTACAAGTCCCTGCTCGACTGCATCTTCTCCGCCTGCTTTACCTTCTTCATCACAAACGCTAGTGAGGAGAGATGAACAAAGCACTCGACAAACCTCTTCATCGATCGGTCGAATGGTTTATTTATTTTATTTAACTAAATATTGATCAAATAATAAATTTGAATAGATCGGACGTTGGCGCCATACAACTGGTGGCATACAATTACGTAATATCACCTTTTCCGGCGTTTGGGAAAAGTTTGCGCTTGGAATCCGATCAGATGGCCGAGAAGCTTTACAAACATCATCTGTACAACTTAGTGAGAACAGGAGGTATTTCTATTTCCAATTATGTTTTTATTATTTTTTTCTGGGGGATGAGTTGAAATTTCTATTAATACTTTACACATTTTTTCGCTGATGGCTTTTTAAAAATAAGATCGGAAACGGTGATGTAAGGTCCTCATTCTAATGCGCTTTTCTTTTTGTTTTTTCTGCTTCCTTCGATCCTTTTCTACCTCCCTCTTCTTTTCTTTCTTATTATACATTCACTTCCTTTCTCCGATTTCATCCATTTCCGGCGGAACTAATGGAGCGAAATGTGAAGAAAAGCAAAAGGTAGAAAATATAGAGGGTCCAAATTGCAGGAATGATTTTATAATTCCTCCACCTTTTTCCCCTTTTAGTGATTTAAATCAGAAAAGACAAAAATTATTTAGCTGATGACTTGTTCCAATTATTTCAAACTTGTATGATCAAAATAAATTAATGTATGAAAAATCCTATCTTTACATTCTATATTTGATGAATGTACATACATATTTCTTGAATTTGATTATCTATCTTTGCTTTAGTCTCTTCCACATCATCAAATATATATGATGATCATTTGTATTTAGTAGTTGCAACTATCTATCTCTCACGTGTCATCCACCTTCATCCTTCTATTTTTACATAAGATTTTGGTTTAGAGCCAAATTGCTTTCTGAGCAATTTGGAAAAAGTATACATTTGGGGATTTCCAGCAACTGCTCAAATTTCTTTTCTTCATTGTACCCTTTCCATCGGCGGCTGTTCCTTTGAACGCAGAATATTGCTTACTAGCTATACTACTTAATCTTATTCTCATCGACTATTAAAGAGAAAATAAAGTTTAGTAACGCTTGTCGCCACTTATATCGCCCACTCAAACTTCCAAAATTTAAATTCAAAATTTTCGTTCTTGTATTTTTAAATTTTTCTTTTAAATTTTTCTAGAAGCTTAATCCGGAGAGGGGTTCCAACAAATCGATTTTAAAACTTGGCGAAATGTATTAAAGTCATTTTGAAAGTGTCTATTTCAGTCTTAAATTTTTGATTTATTTTATTTCTGGGTAATTTATAAATTCACTAGAAACTAAGATTTTAGGTACAACATGGAAGAAGTGCTCCCGCTTATTCACTACAGGCCCCTTTATCAAAATCTTATTCGTTCAATTCACTTTTCTCCTGCTTCTCATTCTCTAATTTCTTTGATTCAGTGTCTTCCAGTATGAGTTTTTAATATTCTTATTAAACTAGTGATTTTGATGAATTTTAAGATTGACATCGAAAAGTTGGCGAAACCTTTGATGAAGATTTTCATTCATTCCAACCAAATACGCCAGTTCTTTCGACTAATTTGCTTTGAATACCTCTCCAATTGCAGGTTTCTTTTATTAGAGAAAATTCCCTTCATAAACTAGCGATATTTTTAAATACCTATTATAACCTATGTTCCAAAATTTTTAGTGATGTAAATACATTGTTTCGGAGCCAATCACTTGCCTCTAAGGTTATGTATGAAATGATGAAATGTGTTGGTCATAAGTATTTGGTTGTCACTTTAATGCCTCTTATTGACTTGGTAAAATTTTTTGTTTACATACATATTTTATTTAATTTTTTTTGCTAACAGATTTTTGCCGAACGGAAATCCTGCGAAATTGATCCGTCGAAGATCCGACCAGGCGAGTCTCTGGATCAAAACTTTGTGAGTTTTTTAAAAAATCGATATAAGTCAGAAAATTTAAAAATATCGATTCTTTATCTTTCATTGAAAATTCTTTCATAGCATAGTATAACGGTCTACGCGGAGCTCGCCTTTAGCAGGGTTGTAGACTCGTCTCAACGATGTCCACCTGCATTGCGTCAACTTTTCGCTGAGTTGAGGGATGTTGTTGAGCAATTTTTCCCAGGACGGGATGGGAAAAATGTTGGTCGTTTAGCACTTTCCTCGTTCCTGATCCTACGTTTCTTTGCAGCTGCGATTCTAAATCCAAAACTTTTTGCATTGAAGATGGCCACTCCTGTTGGTTATTACTTAATAAAATTTAACATTGGATCATTTTATAGGACGTAAACGTTTCTCGTACATTGGTTCTTGTCTCAAAGATTCTTCAACGTATTGCAAATTGTGTTGTTTCTGCCAATCCTCCAACAATCAAAGAACAGTTGGTTATTATTTATACATATTAAGATTAATTAATATTATCCAGATGGTTGGCACCCGTAATGGATCAATTCTCAGACGAGGCACATAATAAAGCAATGACCGATTTTCTGGATGAGATCTCTACGTCATTTACAGGGACAGAGGATTGTGGTGATAATGCAAATTCTGGAGATGCTGTATTAAATGATGAATCACAAGTGGATGCATTCTCTTCTACAAACATTTCTGCCCCAGGAATGGATATTGAGAAGGAATTACATATCGTATACAGTCAGATTTCCGATCATTTGGACACCCTCTGCAGTATGGGTTGGTGTTGTCGGTATGGATGTTCTTGTTGTTCTGGTACGGTTGTCCAATAAATTTTCTCTCATATTTACGCTCACGATTTTACCACCAATTTCTTTCAGCAACTAGATTTTTTTTCATTTTGAACTTCGTGCAGGATTACTGAACGAATTTTTGTCTATTTATTTGTTTCTAAAAAATCTCGTAAAAATTAGATCATCGTTATTCTCATTTGGACTGGAATTTCTATTTCAATCATTTCATAAATTTTTTAGTATAGCTATTAATTGCCAAAAATCCACTATGTTTAATTTCATCAATAAGGATCATAACTTTTCTGCCTTATTTTAAATATTTATTTTGCCTGATGTTTTTTTATCTAATTCTTGGCACATTTTTCTTATTCAATTATTTTTCATGATTCTGAATTATAATTTTTTGCTTCATTTACCGTGCCTCGACTAAATGAATTTTATCTCAGATGAAATGACTCTCATATATTAAAAAAACCTCAAATAAATATAATTTAAATAAAATTTTTATCGATTAATTCATAAACATAAGTTTAAATTCAATTATCTATCTATAATGATTATATAGAAAAAATAATTTAAAAAATTCGAAATATAAATATAAAACAGATCTAGGGATTTTAAACCTATTTTGCTGAGGATCTGGGTCAATCACGGTTCATACTTTGCGAGGCAGCAAACGCCTTGAACCGATGTTTTGCTAAGACAAGCATCTCCTTACATTGCTGAATCTAAAAGGTTTGAGGTTTATTTTATACTTTTATTAAAAAATACATAGATTGAGCCATGTTGTTTTTCGCATTCAGCTAACTGGTCATTTTCGAATCTAGTCAATGTTTCATCCATTCGATAGATCTGAAATGTAGAACTAAACTGCTAAAGTTTTCAGAAAATAAATAACCTTTTCCTTCATTTCAGGTATTTTAGGTGGAAAGCATCGCCAGAAATGTCGAAGCAGTTCAGTTAGTCCAGAATGCACCATCCTAATTTTTTCTATGTCTGCCCGACTTAAACCTTAAAAGTAAATTTTACAAATATAAATATTTGAATTAACCTGCAAAATTAACAGGTGTTGATGAAATTAGCTCTGGTTGACGAGAAGAAGGAGGATCAATAAAATTTACTGCAAGGTTATCGAAAAAAGTGAATTGATTTTTCTAAATTATTTTTAATTTTAGAAATTGCATTAATCAGAATTTGATGTTTACCTCTTCAAATATACTTGACGTCGTCTCAAGTGCATTTGCCAATGAATGCTTTGCTTGATGTATTTGTTCAGACGGTATGTAACTTTCATGTTTTTTTCGGGGAGCATTATACGCAGATAATGGGCAATATAGTTGGTCACTGGAATGGTTAGAAATTATTCTAATAATTAAATTGTTAAATACTCTGGCCTGTCAAATTCAGATAATTCCTGACTTTCAAGTTCTAAATCAGAAGTTTGTTCGTGTATCGTAGAGTTGTTGTTCGATGTTGCTGTTGAATTACCATGACCGCAAGTACCCTTTGAATTAAATAAATGATTATCAAATAGGAAGATGTATGCCTAATGATGTTTCCTCACTTTTTCTTTATTTAAATTTGTTAGGGAATATAAATTACATTTTCGGCAGTGTCTCGTTGTTCAAAACCATTTTTCTTTGCTTGCGAATTAAAAGTGCTTGCCAATTCCTCTTCCATTGTATTTAAAATCCTTTCTGAGTGATAATTACAACGGCGCACAAGAAGACGTTTTGCATCGGAAGAGCCTCGTAATGAAATTTTAGTAGAATGCTTTGAAGTAATTCCAGTTAAAACTTTAGATTTTTGTTAATTTTTACTATGTCCGATAGGATCCCAAGATCCTCGTTGAGTGAAGTTAAGTCCAAAGTACGCTTTAAATTGCTTCGACCTTTCTCCAAAAGTTCTTGCATATCTAAAATAATATGAAAATTTAAAATGAATTAAAAAAGCAGATACGTTTTTCGTCCATGTTTACACAATCTGCAAAAGTATCATCAGTTGCAGAAGTACTAGGTTCAGCCGGATTTCTCTCTCGGTGGAAATAGTGCGACTGGAAAAATCGAGACCAAAATTCCTGTTCGCTTAGTTCATGTGGCACCAGTTCCAAATGCTTTCGTTCAACTAGTTTCTAATTATTGATATTTTAATTTTTAAAAACCTGCAGGATATGTGCGGAAAATAGAATGAATTGTTTCTGTTGTAAGATTTAGTCGAATTCCACCCCCAATACTATCAGATTGAACAATTGAGCTTAAGAAACCACCAGAAATTCCGACTCTTTGCTGCGCTTCTTCTTCGACAGGTGACGATTTCTGCCGCTTTATTTATTTAAGATTAGAAAATCGAACCTGATTGTAATGAAGAGACCAAAAATCATGAGAAGATATGAGTTTTTCCTTCACCAAATACAAGTACAATTGGTGCAGATGTGCATTTTGCTCCAAAATTTTAATTTTTTCCTCTTGATCTTTATTTGCATGGCCTTTGGCTGCTTTCTGAGCCATCTATAAATAAAAGATAAATTTTAAGCAAGGAGACAAATTTAACCATTTGCCGATAGCGAACCAGAGCTTGTTGGAGAAGTTCTTTGACCATATCCCGTTCTTGGAGAAGCTGCTCTTGACTACTTTCTGGATTCATGAAAACGAAAGTTGCTTGGTCTTCATCAATCATGCAAAGTTGTAACTGAACTTTTTGTTTATTAGGAGGTGAAATCCGTTGTCCTAGAAGAAATATTTTTGAACAAATCATTTGAAAAAATTAAACCAAAGTAAATTAAAATTAGTTATAAACCTTTGATTTTTGAGAGATGAACAACCATCTGGTCAGTGGAATCCAAGTCACTTATCCATTCAACGCGGTCGTCATAAATATAAAATGATCCAAGTGGAGATTTTCCAGGCCCAGTTTTTCTGTATTTAACGCGCTCAACATGAAGTAATAGAGAAGGCTCATCACGTTCACCTTTTTTTGACTGTTCATGCATAATAATACTTAACAAAGATCTTAAAATTACCCATGAAAATATGTCTTGAAAAAATTATGTCTTATTGACACATTGACATTCACCAAAATTAAATTTAACAGAATAGTATGGCGGAAAATTTTTAACTCAAAAACTGTTCGAAGTTTTCGAGGTTTATTTGGCCTTTATTTTTCTTACTTTAAAGTTGTTAGAAGCGGTTTTTTGTTATAAATCAATACACGAATTTAAAAATCCATTTCCTGAGAAGGGAGGTGTCGTGTGGGGGGACCATTGAGTCCCGCCGTTTGAGTCCCTGAGCCGTTTCTCGGGCCATAACTTCTTTGGGCCCGAACTATTTCGAACAAATATTATATCATTCGAAAGCCCTGGATGTGTTGATTCTTTATCCCAAAGGGACTGATCAGATCCGATCAATATTTAAAAAGTTATGAGCTGATAAGTCCGGACAATCGTGATTTTCGATCTTTAAGTGTCTGTAACTTTTCATAGGATGATCTGATCAGACCAATCCTGTTAGGAAAAATGATCCTCACATGCAGAGCTTTTAATTGATATATGAATCACTCAGATGGGATAAGAATTAAAAAAGTTATGGGCCGGAAAAGGGCTCAGGGACTCAAACGGCGGGACTCAATCGTCCTTTTCCGGTCGTGTCGCTTCATTCTCTGCAAATTTAAAATTTGGCGTTCTGTTTTATAAAATTTGTCAAATTAGAGAAAGACTAAAGTGAAAGAAACAGAGTAACACTTTTTCACTTTTTGTTGGTATTTCTTTGCTTTTTGATTTGGTGAGGGTAGTGGCGAGTTATTTCTCTTTATTTTTATTGAAATATTCCTCAAAATTTATTTCAGGATTTCCTTATTAAATGGGATTTTAAACAATTGCCTTAGTCTTTAAATAACATTTGAATTGTTTTTACAGATTGGTTAAACAATGTTGATTAAACAATTTCAATCGAAAAGGACTTGGAGATTCTCCTTGCATAGGTCAATCACGACGGGTTACAAAATTGTCGATCATACGTTTGATGCTGTCGTCGTTGGTGCAGGTTCATATGGCGATTCTATTGATCATTTCTATAAATTTAAGGTGGAGCTGGGCTACGTGCGGCTATGGGGCTTGCAGAAGGAGGGATGAAAACAGGTGTTTGTATATTGATTAAAAAAGATTCAGTCAACAAACATTTAATATTATCATGCATTCTAGCTGTCGTCACAAAGCTGTTTCCTACTCGTTCACATACTGTGGCAGCGCAGGTAAACAACATTAAATTTGTACTAAGTAAAATATAACAAAGTTATGCTTGTGTCGATACTATAAAGTTAAATTTTTAGGGAGGAATTAATGCTGCGCTTGGCAATATGAATCCAGATGACTGGCGCTGGCATTTTTACGACACAGTTAAAGGTTAGATTTCTATAATTATTTCAGAATAAAATTTTCTTAGGTAGTGATTGGCTTGGAGACCAAGATGCCATTCATTATATGACCCGTGAAGCTCCCAGGGCGGTTCGATAAAATCACCGTTTTCTGATACTCTTCTTAATTAAAGGTCATTGAACTGGAAAACTATGGAATGCCGTTTTCACGCACAGAAGGCGGGAAGATCTATCAGAGAGCATTTGGCGGCCAAAGTAATGACTTTGGTAGAGGAGGTCAAGCACACAGGTTTTTAAACAGGTTGTTGATGCTAATAGTTTTAATTAAGGACGTGTTGCGTCGCTGACCGAACCGGTCATTCTCTTTTGCATACCTTATATGGCGCTTCGCTTCAATACAGTTGTCAGTATTTTGTTGAATATTTTGCGCTAGACTTGATCATGGATCAAGAACGTTGTGTTGGTGTGATCGCAATGAACTTGGAGGATGGGAGCATCCATCGTTTCCGTGCCTTGAACACTGTTCTTGCAACTGGTGGTTATGGCCGTGCTTACTTTAGGTTATACAATACAAAAACCTAAATAAAACAAAAATTGTATCAGTTTTAAATTAACTTTCTAAGCTGTACCTCAGTTTTAAATTAACTTTCTAAGCTGTACCTCGGTTAAGTTTTAAATTAACCTCGGTTAAGTTTTAAATTAGAGATTATGTTAAAGTGGTAACTAAACTCCGTTAAATTAAGTTGTACTTCGGCACACACGTGTACTGGAGATGGAACTGCGATGGTTTCCAGAGCTGGTATATGTAATTCTGACATGGAATTTGTAAGTGATGATAGCTCCAATCCAGTATGTACAATTTCACTCTACTTTGTAGGTACAATTTCACCCTACTGGAATTTATGGTGCTGGCTGTTTGATCACAGAAGGGTCAAGAGGTGGGTATATATTTTTCATTTTTAACATTTCGGTCATTCAGAAGTTAAATAAACCTTCAATTCTTTGATAAATTTTTAATATTAAGGAGAAGGTGGCTTTCTTATCAACAGTGAAGGCGAACGATTTATGGAAAGATATGCACCTATTGCAAAGGATTTAGCTTCCCGTGACGTAGTATCTAGGTTTCAACAATGGCAAATTTTATAAATTTTATTTTTTAGATCTATGACTTTAGAAATTATGGAAGGCCGAGGGGTAGGACCAGAGAAGGATCACATATTTTTGCAGCTTCATCATCTACCAGCCGAACAGCTGAACAAACGCCTTCCAGGTTTATTTCTTTAAAATTCTAGTTTTCACGTCACATTTTTTGACATAAGCCGTTGAACACCTAAGATTCTTTAAACTAATCATCTTACATTTATCAATTATCGATTAGGAATTTCCGAAACAGCAAAAATATTTGCTGGTGTTGATGTCACTAAAGAGCCAATTCCTGTTCTCCCGACTGTTCATTATAACATGGGTGGTACTCCAACAAACTACAAGGGCCAAGTCATCAAATACACAAGGGATAAAGGCGATCAGGTTAATCTTTTTAGGAATTTTTATAATTTATTTTCTAATGTTTTCAGATAGTTGCAGGATTGTGGGCCGCTGGAGAATGTGCCGCTCATTCTGTTCATGGAGCAAATCGTTTGGGTGCAAACTCATTGCTTGACTTAGTTATATTTGGTCGGGCGTGTGCATTAAAGTTTATAACGAAATTTGAAAATAGATTTAACTTCTTGTTTTAGCATTTTGGCACAAAATAAATCTGGGGAAACTGTTCCTAATCTGCCGCCGAACGCTGGTGAAGCATCAATTGCGAATGTAGACAGATTACGAAATGGGAGTAAAGGTGCCGGCGTCCCTACTGCTCAGTTGAGACTTGAAATGCAGCGGACAATGCAAAAACACGCTGCGGTCTTCCGTACTGGTCCAATTCTTCAGGTTATACTAAAATGTTTTTATACAATTGAACATCTTTTCCCAGAAAGGAATTGAGAAGATTATGAATCTTTATTCTCAATTAAAACACGTGCATATCTCTGATCGCACTCTAATTTGGAACTCAGACCTAATAGAAACTCTTGAATTACAAAATCTTCTTGCTAATGCAATGCAAACCATTGTGGCAGCTGAGAATCGCAAGGAATCTCGAGGGGCGCACGCTCGTGATGATTATCCAGTTTGTCTATTATCCCTTCATAATATTAATTTGAAAATGTTATAGAATCGAAGTGATGAATTTGACTACTCCAAGCCCTTAGAAGGTCAAAAAAAGAAAACTCATGAAGAACACTGGCGAAAGCATAGCATAATATATCAAGACCCTGAAACTGGGAAGGTACTATATTCATTTCTAGAATTAATGATAAATCATTTTAAAGGTAACACTTGAGTATAGGCCAGTAATTGACAAAACATTGGACAAAACTGAATGTGAGTGGATCCCGCCGAAGTTGCGAAGTTATTGATATACACACGCTGACATTGATTTATTTTCCAATAAATTGTTTACGTTTTAGGTTTTAATTAGACATTTTAAAGCGCTTTTGGGGTTTTTTGTTTTATAGTCATAAATTTTGATATATTTCTATTTTTGATTACAGTTTATTTGTTAATTCACTTAATTTTATATTTTTCAAATTGTTTATTAATAATTTATTGCAGATTATTAAATCTGGTTTGATTAGTACTGGAAATGATAAAACATCAGATACTTGACAGCAAAGAGTTTTTGGAAAAAGTTAAAGTCAGAACGAAGTTTGAGGTTTATTATTTTATGATTATAAAATAACTATTGTTTTAAGATTACTTTAATCGAATGGAATCCAAGGTTTGATCTTCTTGCTCTTGGGTCGAAAGAGGGCGACGTCTTGGTTAAGCGTTATCCTTGGAAGACAGGATGGAAGGTTCGCATATAAATTTAGAAAAATTTCTAATAATTTTTTTAGAGAAACCTTTCACGACAACAACCACTAACACAATTTTGCGCATTAATTGCTGATGAGTCAGGATATTCAACGAATATTTCTATAAATGAAATGGTCTCGCTTAGTTGGTCACCCGATGGGCAAATCCTGCTTTCGACATTTTCTAGTGGGCATTGTTTTTATCTGGATACTCAAAATGGAAATGTTTTGTTTCTTCGTTTAATGGAATGTTCACCTAAAGAAATTAAATGGATAAAGTATCGGCCTAGATGTCATGGGTTGGACATTGAGATGGAGAGCGAATTACTTCCCAAGGTTTTTTCTTGATTAATTTGTAAGTTTTTCAAAAACATTTAGATATCAGCGACTGATTTTAACTTCTGTGAGGAGGCGTCTAAAGAACACTCTTTGGTTTGTGATGGGATTGAGCAATTTTGTAAGAAATCATTTAATCAATCTCTTGCTGGAACTTTTCTTTGTATGCTTCATGAAGTAAACGGCGGAGAAGCTGATGGGACGCATTCTTTGGCATTGGATATTCTAGCAGATGGAGTACTACCTGTTTTCAAAATAAATTTGAGTGAGGTTTACCATTCCTTTGAGTTGTTTTCTGATTCATTATTTGTGCATGAAAAAATCTAACTTTCAAATTAAGTATATTAATATAAATATTTCCAGTGAACACTTCTGTTATTTCAATACATGCTTTAGAATTTAAAAAGCACAAACTTCGCATTCCGCTAAAAATGGATGATGTTGATCCTTCACTTTCAAACAAGGAACCTTTACTTGAACTTGCTGAATCTATTAGTCCAGCCAGGATGTTCATTTACAATCAAATATCTAAATCGTATAGCTTTTCGGAAAAATAATTGTTTTAAATTTTCATATTAAGATTTTGCTGGATCTCATATTCTTGTATTTATTTGCAAGAGATGCTCAGATATTCTACAAGCATTTGGCAGCAATCAAGCGAGGTGATGATTATTTATTAACATTTTCATAATATGTGAGATTTTGTTGCAGGCATTCCACCAACGCGTGTTTGCCATCGTAAACAACAATAAACCAGCAGGAATTCTCACTGAATCTAATCCAATACAAAAAGAGGGAAGTGAGGGCGCGTTAAGTATGTGTAAGGACTTGCTGATGCTAATTGAGGAAAAACAATCGTCCGACTTGTTGAACAAGTTTTTCAATTCACCAACTTCTTATAAGGAGACAAAACAGGCATGCAGCTTCTTGGATGATTATTCGTGGGTTTTATATCTTTTATATTGTATGAAGTTAGTAGTTACCGCCACCGGTCGCTATAAAAAACGAAAACCAAGGGTATTGGTAACCAAAAGTCGAAAACCAAGGCGCGAACTGCCTTAATACCTTGTTTCCTCAGTATTCATGTTGCAGGAACTTGTGTCTCACATAAAATTAAAAGGGTTATAACCTTGAAATGAAAAGTTTTATTAAAGTTTTATTAGATTATCCATAAAATTAAAAGGTTTATTTAAAACTTGCAAATTTTGAAAATTTATTCACTTGCGCGATAAAAATTCTATTTCTATTTCTCGCTGCGGAATTTTTCTGTTCAAACTGAAATACTAATATGTAGTATTATCGAATAAAGTTGACCTTTATGTTCTAACATTTAGAACACTAATAAAAGGCATTTCGTCTGGAGTTCTTCCAGCTTCACAACAACTCCGACATGAAATTCGAACATTACATGCTTATCTTACAACACTATCAACTAACATGGAAGATGAGAATGACGCTGATCCAGTTTCAATGTATACATTATTATCAATGTTTGAATGTTTCAATTCCATGTCGTATATTTGACATATTTTGACAACTGCGAGGCTGGAACTGAAATTTTCTTGCATTAAGCTAGCCATTACAAATGCTTCAAAAATTTTGTCATTAAAGGTTGTTGGACACTCTGTTAAAGATTGCTTCAGGACACACTGCATTCAATCTATCATTGGGTTGGGAACAAAATTTCCACCAATTCTTTGATCAATTCGAACATTCTGTTTATTTGCTTGAGCAGAGACTAGAAAACATTTTGCAAGTTGCAGAGAAAAATAGGTAAGTTTCAAAGAAAATAAATTGGGAGAAAAATACATATCTTCCGTGAATCATTCACATAAGGCTAAATATTAAATTAATACTGCAGAAGTGAATTGGAACAGTTTCTTCATTGTTTGCTTGCTTTAATATGCGATGAATCATCAGGCAATTGCGGGGGAACAACTTCAGATGAATCAAAATTTGATGTTAAACAATTAAGCCAGGTGCTTTATTTTGAATAGTTTGAAGAAAAATTTTCTACTAAATTTACAAAAAGATCATGGAAACAAGATGAACTCAAATCCTACTAATCTTTTTAAAATCTTCAGTTTCTTGGCGAAGTTGTGCAATGTTCGGGATTAAATGATTCCGACAGTGGAAGATTTATTTTGGATAGGATTTTCCCTCATTTAGTTGCCTATAACTGCCAGCATAAAACCCAACAGCCAACAATTGAGCAACTAATGCAGCTTAGTTTTCAACACTTTAGGATCTTTTTCAGAGATGGAATCACTAAAATGTAAACTTTAAGTTTAAAAAATTCGTTTGATTTGCGCGCGTATTTCAGCGTCAATGTGCCGGAAAACTGCAACATTTTATTTGAGGATAAAGAAGAGCTAGATGATGAAGAATCTAATAATAGTGATGAATAAGTTTGTAAAAATGGATGAATTGTCTGATGAATTTGCGTATTAAATAAATACCATGACCCATTCTTTAACAGTTGGAGCATTAATATTTGAAGCAATTAAAAATAACGTTATTTTCGCACGCGTTGAAATTTTCAGGTCATATGCGTGTAAATTTCAAAAACAATGAGCGATAAGGATCCCTTTTTATTAAAAATAATAATTCTTAGGTGATATTTTGTCCAAAATACATAATCTCCCTAGGGTTATTCTTGGATCTTTCTATAAGTTAGGTGGTTTTATTTGGTTATTCATTCTTATTTTGCACACCTCAGTGGCATACATTTTTATCTTAATAAACGTTTATATTTTATTACTATAAAAAGAAATTCTCCCGCTGTGGATTCTCCCTCGGGCTTTTCTCCTAAAACTTTTCTTTAAAAATTAAATTTGATTAAATTATTAACTAAAATTGAAACCTAACTTAACCTTCTTTAAAAATCTTCGATTGCACAGTTTCTATTTTTTTCTATTTTAAGATAATTTTTTATTATTCCATTGTGTATACAACTTATTGTGGTCAATAGCTAAATCCCAATTAGGAATGTTTCAACTCTTGTTGTTATTCTCAAATCCCTCGCTTTTCTATTTCTGAGTTCATATTATATGTATCTACATATAAACAATTTTTTGTTATTAGTTTCAAGGTTTAGCAAAAAGATTATTTTCGAAAACATTTGCAAGAAAGAAAAATGTCACATTATATTTTGCCGTAGTAAAAATATAATAATCAGAAATTCTATAGAAGACCAGACACAATTAAAATTAATAATGCGCACTTTTTGCTTCCGCTTTTTTAAACTAACAAACTGACAAACTATCATACCTCTTATTTCAGCATAGATGCAAATAAGACTCCGCAGTTGGAGTTCAAGTATTTTTGTTTTTAGTTAAGCAAACAATATCTTTTGGAAGGCACTATTCCCAGAGTTTAATTTAAATTTCTTTCATTTTACATGGGAAAATGAATTAAAATTTTATGAATTAGAATTCTTTTGTGCGCGTCTTTTGTTACTAAATTAGATTGAGCATTAAAAATAATACATGCATGCCATTTTACTTTCCATTTCTTTCTTTTACCATTTTTTAAACTCATTTTAGAATTAGTTAAGTGGGTGGATGTATGTTCGTCATTTTTTCATACCGCGTGGGTAATTTGTAGCCTTTCCTTTTTCTTTTTTTACTCTCAATTAAACAAAACACGTGCGCACCTTTAAGCAGAACAAAATCTGGGGAGAGGAATCCAAACTATAAAAACTATGTTTATTCCCAACGGTACTACTCCATCTGTGGCCCATGTTCTATATTACTTTAATTTAGTAAATTGCTTTAAATCAGTCAGCAATGTTTAAAAATGTAGCAACATCAATTAAAAGTCCTTTACTTTTACCAATCATTTTCTCGAAACTTTATTTGGTTTATCTTCCGGATTGAGCTTATATTTATACATATTTTTCATTTCTTTATATAGTGCAATTATTGTTTTCTTTTGGCATCATCCCCTTTAAAATTTAAAAAATAAATTACCTGAGGCGTTTCATCGTCCACTAGATTCATTTTTTCCAAAGTTTAAGTACTCTGGTGATGTATTTATCGTCTTTTGCAGAAAATTCATCTCTTGGCAAAATTATTATACACTTACGAGTTAGTTACAACCGTAATCCTGTTATTTTAATATTTTTCATTCTTTTGTTTAAAATAGAATTGTTTTGACAAATAATTTTGTGAAAATTTCACTAAAAATCACTTTCCAGATAACGTCTTTATTTATTTGGTAACTACTAATTAAATCAGCATTGAAGATATCGTTTATCATTTAAAATGAATGCATTTAATCCCTTGTTTGTTACACTTGTTGTGCTCTGTTTACTCTGCGGCCACTGTAATCTGGCAAAACCAAATTCTATGCTTGGTACATCTATGACCAGAATCCAGGTTGTTAAAATGCACTAGGCTCTCTTTCCTTTGATTTATTGTAATCATCTCAATCCTAGGAGGTATTCCGAACACTGATGGCTAAGCCTATGATGTTTGCTTCTCGAGGCAAAAAATCACTTGCTGCACCGAGCGCGAGAGGATATTTATTAGATCGGGAAGGTGAAGAAAATGGTAGAGGAAAAAGTAGCAGACGTGCACTTAGTGACTCCTATTGGGTTATGGTTCCATTGAATGAGAGGCACTAACAGTGGAATTAATGATTAATAAGTTTTAACTCAATAAGTTCGAAATTGCTAAATATGTGTTCGTTTATCCACCACATATTTTTAGCATATTAAATTTATTTTAAAATAAAATAACTGAATTTTAAATTCAGCTAATTGAACTTTATATTTAAGTGCCGTTCCTTTAAAAAGGATTTGCACTTAAGTCCTAGTTTTGTTTAATTTTTTGTTTATTTGAAGATTTTTGAGAGAGCATATAAAATTTTGTCTGGAAAGTGGCAAAAATGTTCTTCATTTGTTATGCTTTTACATAAATTATTATGAAATTTTACTTTCTTTTCAGATTCTACACGGCACAAAATTTAAAAAAATACAAAAGAAAATAGAAAAATACTCTGTTTTGTCTCTCATATGTCAGTTTTTTATTTCCGTGACGCCATCATTTACGGCAATCAGTCAATCAATAGAAAATGGAAAAGATAGGCCCGATTATGCTTTCAGCTCAAGCGGGAAGTCAGCTGTCATCAAAATTAAAAAAACGTTTTAGTTTTGATAATTTTGCTATTTTTTCTTAGTGTTCAACAGTATTAAAGCATTTTTTAATAGTCCTTTCAATAACTTGATAAGTTTACTGTTATGCTTTTATTATTAATAGTTATTATTGATAACATTGTTACACTAATATTCAGAAACTCAAATCCTGAAACATTTTTTTTACTAATTAGACGATTTTATTAGTCAATAAAATTTTTGGCCCATTTTTTAACCTACTACGTTAAAGAGAAATTTGAGTGTCAGGAAGGGGGAGATTTTGGGCTCAGCTGTTCAAACCGTAGAAAGCACAAAACATCTACAATCCTTCACGCAATAAAAGCAAACATATATTGTTTTTATTGCTGAAAACATACCATTTTATTACAAATAATGCAATATTTGCTTAAAAATTGCATTTAAGCTAATTTTTAATTTTACATCAATTTTAAATTTCACTCCTAATAACTTATCTGCTTATTACAAAACTTTGTCCAATTTCAATATGGTTGTTGTTATTCATTTGCTCTACAGGATTTTATCATCGGCTAAGCGTATGCAGGTAAAATTTTTTCCTTCGTTTCTGAAGGTCGTCTACATGCTTCTAAATGCTTATTTGGAGTTTGATCCTTGATCATTTTAGCAAGTAAAGCCTTACACTTTGCACTGCTCTCTACTTATTCTCGTATTCGTTTATGCTTTTGTTGGAGGATTAATCTTCAATAAATTGGAAGCTCAGGCTACTCAGGAACAATATAGGAAGTTATTAATTTTTTTGATTTCTATCTCCTATTCATTTCTAGGGAATGGGAAGCAAAGACAGAATGTGTGCAGAAGGTTAAATATATATTTTAGATATACTTTACCCTCAAACATTTAACTAAACCTTTATATGTTTAAAAATCTTATGACTTGATTAAGGTCCTCATGCAAGCACCCTCTCCACATCCAACAGTTGAACAACCGAGCACGGATCGCATTTTGCATTGTTTTCAGAGTGAACCTGATCATCGATCTCAATGGTCAATTCTGTTCAAATATTTTAGTTTTGATTAGATTCGAGTGAAGTTGTATATAGTAAAATTCTAACAGTTTAGGAGTTGGATAACTGGCACACTTTATGGCTTCGGCATTATCACAACATTGGGTGAATTAAAATTATTTGGTAAATATAAGAGTTTATAATCAAAGGTTACAACAGGATAGCGCCGATAACACTATCCGGCCGACTTTTTTGCGTTTTTTATGGAATTTGTGGCATTCCTCTGACAATGATTGTTAGTATTTTTTTACTTTTAACTTGTATTTTTATTAAAGATAATTGCAAACATCGGTCAATATCTCAACCAATTTGCAAGTGCTACGCGTAGACATGTAATTGAACGAAGAAATAAAGTATAAAATTAAGTCTAATCTTGACTTAGATTGAAGCATATCGAGAGAAGCGACGACGTTCACGCGCTACAAATTCTGCTGGTTCAAATGCTAGCGAAGAGCAAAGTCAAGATTCGTCTGTAGAATTACTGTCACTTGGCCTATTGATAGTCTTTTTGTTCTATGTTTGTTTGGGCGCTTTCCTATTGCCACTTTTGAACGGCGAGGCTCGTTTTATATTTTTAATTAAATTTACCAGATTTTTGGAAGAATCTAAGCAATATTATAGTCTATTGATTGGAAATCCAACACTCCTGCTATAATCGGATTTTCGTTTTCAGTTTGATTTCTTCAATGGAATTTATTTTAACTTCCTCTGTCTAACAGCCATCGACTTTGGGCAACTTGTCCCTTCCCGGTATAGCATTACACCGTTAATTTATGTTAGAGTTGGTAAATAAAATTTAAGGTGGGCATTTTTGCCAATTACTTTCCTTTATGTATGCATTGGACTTGCTATCACGGTGAGCAATATCAAATACATATATTTATGACAACCATATATTGGGCTTGCTATTATTTTTTAGACAATCGCGATCGAGATTGGTTCCGAGTATCTTAAGAAGCTGCATCACTTTGGGAAACGAATGAAGAATGTGGCACAGACTAGGATATGGTTTGGCGGCAAAACGTGAGATACCTTTTTAACATTAATCTATTCGGGGTAAAAGCACTTGTTGAAATGAGTTAGCATAGTAGTTAGAACTTATAATTTTATTATACCGTAAAGCTCTACGTGTGTTAAGTTAGGTAAGTGTGTTATGCTCGTTCTTAAAATAAAAATCTATCGACGTGAAGAAACGATACTGCGTCCGTACTGTTGTGTCGTTGTATGAGTGCCATGAGATGGAGAAGACGCATTTATTGGTTGTAGCGGGTTGGTACCTGTCTGCGAACCTTGACGATTCTGTCGTCCAACACTAAATTCTTGTTGTGTAAGCAAGGCTGGAGAAAAAGTTTTGCATTGGGTGCATTGCCACGCTATTTCCGAACAACAGAACTGAGATTTGCATCTGAAAATTACTATATTTACTTTAGGTGTTTTCCTTATTTTGGCTAATTTAATAGTGGAGGTTTACTTTGTGCAACTATGTGTTGTCGGTAAGGGAAATTGCTGAAGCGTTGATTGGAAACAATTACTACCCTGAATATGTAAAAGCTGTGCAAAGCGATCCATCATTGCACTTTTCGCACGCGTTGAAAGACATTCATCTGAAAAGTTCTTGATTTGAATGTTTAATTAGACTCGCATGTCTGTTGTTGGGTCATGTCCATTATGTCTTCAGCTCTTTGAACCATTTGCATACACATTTCAAGCAATTCTTGTAATCGGCAGCGATCAAGCAGAGAAAGTCTTACAAAAACACTTAACTGCGTTTGCGAACTAAGCAAAAGTGTAGCACACTTTCGCAATAATCCATGGGATTCTAATTTGCAGGCAGCCATCAATATTGGGGCTATGTTTGATTCTTCCAATTATTAGAATTTGTTAAAAGTTTAATAAAAACTCTAACCAGTTATTCTTATTTGTGGAGGGTATATAGACATTAAAAAGTATTTAAGTTCTTCATTCGAACAAGGGCAATATATCAACTCATCGTCATCACGAACGCTTATTCCATTGCAAAATCTCTCTTGAAAAAGGTTGGACCATGCCGCAACATAATCTTAATAAAAGTGGATATTATGCAAATTTATTAATAATTTACATGGATTAACGTGATAAGCCCTTCCAGTTTTTGCGCGGACAGATGCAAAATTAAGATCACTAGGACTTAACATGTGCTCCATATCGATAGGAGGTTCGGGCAGCTCCTTGAATACTTTTTGATTAATTTAATAATTTTATTACTTCTGGTGGTGGTGATCCATGCATTCTCTCAAGAAGAAATACTTTTACACGGTCTGAAAGGCTAGAATATCGAGGTCCGCTTAAATCAAGTTTGTGGGTATTCGGACGAAGCTCTTTAAGGAGAAGTGCCAAAAGTCGATTGAGTTGGAAACGGTCAGCAAGCCAGAGCTTTTCGAGGAAGGGCATTTTGTTGGCTATGAGAAAACACTCGCAACGGTGCAGAAGGCCTTCCATCTGCAAAAGTTTTTCTTTCAATTACAAATGATCAATCTACTTGGTAGTCGAAAGCAATTGGCAGAAGTGAGTGCACTGTTTGATCATCCACCTCTTTATAAGTAGGATGTATTGCAGAAAGTACTTCAAGCACGTGATCATATTGAACGTTAGCCAAAATTAGTTCCCTGTCGGGACATTCAACACACCAGGAGCGTAAAATCGGTGACCAAACCTTGATTTGAGAATACTAAAAATCAAAAAACAAAATTCACCGAAACATAATGTTCATCAACATAGAGTCGTTTTCCTTCAACTAGCAGTGGACGTGTTCTTTGACCGTCTGGCCGAGTAAAATCGATGTAGAAATCAAGCGGAGAGACAATTTGAGTTTGGATAGTCTGTCCCTCGACAATTAAACGATCAGCTCCACATATTGGAGAGTCAGTATGCAAAGAAGGGAGAGAGGGCAATGGTTGTGGGTAATCATGCAAATAATTATTATCCCCCATCTTCAGAATTAAGATCTAAATGTTGCTAATATATGTAGTATCTATAATAGAAACTGTCTGTAAAGATTAATTAATATTTTACGGGGTTTCTTGGTAAAGTCTGCACTAAAATAAAAAAGGCCGAAATGGCTTTCTTAGTGTATGCTTACAAAGCGGCAATCAATAAGGCACTAGCTGGCACTAAAATAAAATTTATATTTACTTTGTAGGAAAGAACTCTTATTTAATGTTAGCGAGTGGGATTCTTTATTTTTCCGAAGAGAGTTGAATGTATATAAATTAGTTCTTATTGGTTTAAGACAGTAATTTATTGTCTTATTTAGACAGTAATTCTATTCAATTCAATATGTCTATATTGCTTATTCCTATCTTAAGATTTAGTATATTCAGATTGAAAGTAAGAGATTTATTGCATGCGGTTGGCAAAAAATGTGGGATCGACCCCTCAGAAATTGATAAGCTTGATCTGGAAAATGTCATTGAAAGAGCAGTGGCAATTAACGTATGTTCATAGTATAAGAGAACTACCATTAAGATTAAAACAATTCATTTTAGGAGGGGCGAGAACCTCCTATGGACACGAATGAGGCACCGCCTAAAGAACCTCAGCCACCAACTGAGGAAAAACCATTACTTGAAGATGATAGAAATCAGGAGCCGCAATCACGTACTCCACCTTTTAAGAGGGCTGCTGAACGAATCGTGAGTGTCCCTATTGTTGAACAGACTAAACCAATTGATAATGCCAATGAGAGCCATGAAACTGGCAGCAGAAATTTGGTTTGTACATCCAAATGAGAAATTAGATGATTGAACAATTGAACATTGTTATTCAATTTTCGGTTTCCCTTTTTTAGCGATTGGATCTCTGTGAATTTGTAGCAATAGATATGGATCTGCCTGAAGGTCCAATAGAAGAGGCACTGACATGGATGGAACCGCCTAAATTGGTTATGCATTCGGAGCACGAACTTGTGGCCATTGATCCAGCCATAGCTTCTCCGACTGATATAGGTGGGATAAGGAATCATCACGGTTGACCATTGAAATTTAGGGGCGTATGGACCACCACATGTAATTGTGGATGAAGATGAGCGGATCTTTGATTTAGAACCGAGAAAATTTAAAGAAAAAAAGGAAAAGTATGGAAGAGATGCTAAAAGACTCTATGAAACATATCAAGAAGAATGGGAGAGACTAGTTAGTTAAAAAAGGAAAACTATCAACATGATTATTTGTTTTAGGAGCGACTTTCTGATCGTCGTTTGGGCCCACGCCGTAAATCAGTTTGTGACGAATTATATTAAAATTCTGGAGTTTAGGTTCTTGCATTGAATGCATTGGGATCTGGAACCGGAGGTAGGGCAAGGGAATCATCACTGGAAGGCAGCACTTCCACAGCAAGAGAAAGTCCATCTGGTGTGAGACGGGCTCAGCAAACCAGTCCCACATCCGCAATACGATTGACTACACTTAGTCCACCAGAATTTAGAAAACAAACGGTGCCTCAACAAGAGGTAAAAATTGCGACACCGCTCGCAAATTCGAGAATAAAATCACCCACTCCCTTAAGGACAGGCGCGACTCCAAAGGTGATTATATTAGTTTATCACAATAATACACATCAGTTTTTAGGTTTTACGCCCACCTGTGAGAGAAAATAAGGAGAGGCGTTCATCATCACCGAGGAAGTTAGATTTGACAAGATTTTCAAAATTCGGAGAAATGGTGACGAAACCAGATGTTCCCGGTCTCGAGGAACGGATATTAGAACGCCGCAAAAGTCGGATGTCTAATGATATTACTTTCCCAACAGAACCACCAAGGAAAAGCTTATCTGGAAGTGATACATCTCAGGCACATCTTACGTTACAGAGACGTCAAAGCCATAAAGAGGAGCTATAATTATTTTTTATGAAAAATTCCAATTGAGTAAATAAAAATTTAATCAAATTTAATTTATCTGAAATATCAAGATGCAAACAAGGCATTATTTGAACATTAATTTATATATGTAATATGCATCGGAATGTAAAATATTCGTTGTTGGGCACTTATACATGTTTAGGAACCAGATTGACTAATTTGGGCCCAATTAAAGAACTAAAATCATTTGCTTTAATGGACTGAATAAGGGTGGATTGGTTTTATTTTAGAAGATTTTTTAAATAATCGATCATAAACGTTGCTAAATTAGGCGTTATAAAGTTAAGTTTAGTTACAACACAGTGTAGAATTAGGAATATTTTCAATTAACTGGAATATTTTCAATTGATAAAAAAATTTAGATTTATGAAATTATTCGTCTAGGAAAATGTCTTCTGTTGGATGTGCAAATGCCATATACTCATCATAGGATCGTTTAAAAGCACGTCCAATTGCTATTATATTTAATTATTTATATTATTAATCTAATAGCTACCTTCAACAATAGCTTGAGTAGATTCATTAGAGAGGAATACGTGGCAAGCGAATCGAGGAAGGAGAGGATGTTTGGTGATGAAGCCAAAATAACTAAGAATAAATTAAATGATTTTTAAGAATAAATGTTACTACCGTAATTCTTTGGGATGGGCACCACAAAAAGAAATATTCTGGAGGCTGTAGAAATAGTCAAATGTGGGGCAGCGAAATATCTGTCGGAAAATTTATTAAGATTACAACATATGATTACATCTTTTTTCCGTTTGTCAATTATATGAATTCCACGGAATGAAATTTCCATTAGAACCTTAAAATTAACAATTTTAAATAAACAAACAATAAGCTATTTCGTCCACCGTTTGTGGTATAAGAATCTCGTCCTTTTGCTGATACATAGAGCAAACCTAATAGAGAAGGAAAATTATTGTTTGAGTTTAACTTTAAATATATTGAAAACCTTGTTGATCGCCTGCACCAAAATGTCGTTTCCTTTGTGATGGGCGACTTCAATAGAAGCAAGCATTGTCAGATAGAAAGTGTCACGTTCTAACCTCATCTGATCTTAAATTTTAGGTATAATATAAACATCTAAAAATGTAATTATACGATTTGTTTCAGGAAGAACAGAGTTACAAATCTCATCGACCAAATCTATCTCAACAATAAGAGATTCTGGGAATATTCCACGTTGACCTGAGCGAAGATTCACGCCTAAAAATCAATAGTTACCATTAAAAAGAATGAAAGCAAACCAAAGCACCAATGGTCATTAAACTTCTCATTCAGGTGTACAGCATCACCGCGGTCTAATCTCAATTCATCAGTATGCCTTGGCATAAATTCAAACTGAGCTCGGTGTGTAGGCAAGATTGGATCATCTAAACGAGGCGACGATCTCCTTTCTCGTGGCGTTGTTTTTTGTTGATCACAATCAGGAAGCTCGCAACTTCGTGAAGAGCTTGTATAGCAACTGGAGGAGATGCCAGAACTACTCTTGGCACCGTCAGCAAAAATATATCCTATTAAAAATCAATTTGAGTAATTGGAATAAGCTTCTAAAGCGAATGTGATTGAATTATGGCAAGTAAGATTGACCTTTGTTTCGATTGATGTCATTCTCAGGACTGTACAATTCATTCAAATGCTGATCTTCTCTTGATATGCTTAAATCATAATCACTTTCCAATGGATTACTGGCAGCAAATCCGCTTTGAAGATTGTCTTCATAATAGCTACCTTCAATAGAAAACAATCGGCGTTTCCCCATTGAGCGGGTATTCGCCGAATGATCCATCCCAAATGAGAGCGTGTATTGCTGTTCTTCCGCCAAGGCCTGTGCTCTACAACAATTCTTCGGCCATTTCGGTTGAATTTCGCAAAGCACAGAAGGAGAAGGGAGAGCTTGTAATACAGGTTTACATTCATTCTGAATATTTGTCATTCTTTACGATCTTATTATATAATTGAGAAGTGGTGTCCGGATGTATGTATGTATGTCCTTTTATAGACAAGTGGGCTTTTATAGTAAAATGATTTGGGGGAGTGAGGAAAAGGGGGTTTTTATAGTAAAGCTTTGCAACTTGGAAAAGTTTTAAGCTTGACTTGACACTATAAAAACAGTGCTTTTTGAGCAGTTTTCAAATGCCACCAACAACTCTAATGTGCCAGTCGAGTCCTGTTGCTGGAGCCCTGTGCCAAGTCATTGCTGGAGTGCTACTACGCCAGTTCTTGCATTTGCGGTATTTTTGATTAAAAGATTAAATTTTAGAATAGCCATTTTGCTTTGCATTACACTGAACGGACTGAAGTTGACGACACTGAACGACTGAAGTTGGTGACACTGAACGGACTGAGGTTGATGCCGCTGAACGTTGTGAAGTTGATGTCACTGAACGGACTGAAGTTGATGTCACTGAATGGACTGAACTTGGTGAAACTGAACGGACTGAGGTTGATGGCGCTGAACGTTGTGAAGTTGATGTCACTGAACGGACTGAAGTTGATGTCACTGAACGGACTGAAGTTGACGACACTGAACGGACTGAAGTTGATGTCACTGAAGGGACTGAAGTTGATGTCACTGAACGGACTGAACAACTTGGTGACACTGAACGGACTGAGTTTGATGGCGCTGAACGTTGTGAAGTTGATGTCACTGAACGGACTGAAGTTGATGTCATCACTGAACGGACTGAAGTTGATGACACTGAGCGGACTAAAGTTGATGAAACTGAACGGACTGAAGTTGACGACACTGAACGGACTGTAGTTGATGAAACTGAATTGATGGCACTGGACGATATGAAGTCGGTGAAGCTGAACGAACTGAAGTTGCTGACACTAACAGCTGTGAAGTTGATGACACTGGACGTTATGACTTGATAGAAGCTTAAGTTTTATTGGATTCGGATTATACTAGCCTTATCTCGATCATTCTTCTCTCCAACTTTTCTATGTTAAATTCTACACTGCTATCTCAAAACTATGAATTTTTTGATCGAAGAAATTGGAAGTACTTTGATCCATTCGGTATGCTCTGACATGTTTTATTCCAAGAATGATGTTCGCTATCAGGAGGTGATTCAAAAAGGCCACTCAGCTATGGAATTGTATTTGAATTTTTTGCTTGGTTTTGTAAAGTTTTCTTATGTGGCACTGTTTTGATAACGTTTTGTTTATCCAATATTATGGTCGATGAATTGATTATCGGTTAGTTTTTAAATTTATTTTAATGCTTTGTCAATGTTTTGATTAAGTTTTTGATTAAGTAATTGTCAATTTTTATTATCTGGTATTGTTTTCAGTGATTATGATGTTTTAATGATTGGTAGACCTGTTTTAATGCCAAGTAAAATTGACTAATGTTATTATGTCATGCAGGTTTCGAAAATTGCTTTTAAAATTTTTATGTAAAGGGCTGAAGGGCAGGAGTTGTGGAAAGCTATGCTAAGTATTTGAAATGCAATTCTGAGATTGTTTTAATGGCTATGTATTTTGGGAAGTGTTTTTGAATCATGTTTTGAGGGTAATTGTTTTGATTTGCTAGCGGGAAGGAGCGCCGAAGGCGATCCACCCCGCTAGTGTATGTAAATAATGTAACCTTCAATTCTCTATGCTCTTTTGGATCTTCTTCGCAATTCATATAAGAGATTTTACTGTTTCCGCCTTCTTCCTCCCGGCATAGACCTAGAAGTTGATAAGTTTGTCTTAGAACGTTCAAGAGACGTTCACGAGAGGCGGTGGCAATATCAATATGCTCAAGCGAATCCTCAGGCGACGGTGTTTTCGGTAATTGACGACGCTTCGAGGCGAGTGATAATGACAAATGTTGCCTATTTGTTAGAGTGTTAACGTTGTGATAGAATTTATCTTCTGTTTCACAATCTGATAGAGTCGATGGTGTTACATTTTGAAGTGTCTGAATGTTGAGTGAGTCATCATGTTTGAGAGTTTGATGATTGCATACTGAAACTAAGATGATTATCCGAATATATTTGGTTGGGGACAATTAACCACCGTGGAATCTAATGGGAGCTAAGGAGAGAGAAAACAAAATTGTCAAAATTGATTTTTTCTAAAAGTGGCATAAAAGGAAGTGGCTAAGAGCGGGGGTATAAAGCTGACTCTTCTCGAAAGAAATTATAGCCAAAATGATGGTTATATTCTTAGGAAAGTGAAAATAGTTTGGACAGCAGTGGAAATGCACACACCCGAGAAAATAAACAGTAAATTATAGTAATAGAACAAAAATGAAACGATAAGTTATATTTGATTCTGATTTAAATTGACCGATTAATTAGAAATATAGTACATACAATCACAAGCTTTTCTTCCAGCTATAAGATTTTCAGTTTCACATCGACGAAATTGCAGCTTATCTGGTATTGAATCTTTTAAAGAGCTACTGATTGCAGGCATTGAAGAATGAAGACTTATTTGCGGCCGATGATTTTGACTTAAAACATGGTTCATTACATAATAGTATGGTAATGTACCGATATATTTCATTTTCAAATGAACATGTCATATCATTGCCGCTTAGTTTTTGTTGCTTAATCTCATCCAGATCAAGAGACAAATATTGATCAGAATATTCGTCATTTGTATCTCCATCTGAATACTTGTTAATTTTCTCTTCTTCGTAATTTGCCTTCAACTCACGATCGCGATTTACCAAACGACCGCTAGCAATTTGCTGCTCTAAGTCACTTATTTCCGATTCGCTGAGCAAATCAATCTAGAATGCAATATAACTTAAAAACAAAGGGAATAAAAAAACAAAAGGAATCATAGTCATGTAAAGCTTGCCTGAGCAAATGGAGGACTTCCACGTCTACAAAGACGCATTGCTGCAGAATGATGCATTAATCGTTGGCGTTTCCTTCCCATAGAACAAAACAAACCCTGGGTCTGGTCTTCTTCGTCATCAGAAAAGTAGGAAGAGAACGAAGAGCTGGGCAATTCTTGAATTATAAAGAGATTGTTTTTAAAAGTATAATATTCACAGCAAAATTCAAAATGAAATACTTGAGTTCTCAGCTACAGCATGACATTTTACTCCGGAAGGTAAAGGCAGATATCCATCATGTACAGATGCGAAGTTTGGTGCAATGAATCCATCATCATCTACCATAGGAATCATGTTGTTGTTCTCTTCACCGGTAAAAATATCTAATTTCCTGGACTGTACAGTTTTGTCTTCTTTCTTCTCATTCTGCGTGCGAAGTTCATTAAAATCTCTCTCGCTACTAATAATACTAGAGTTGAATTGACCAGGAGCCGACCAGCTACTCTCTTTTCGACATCTCATCAAGCCTTTCTTTTCAGACAATAACTCAAGCATGTTGTTAGGAAATCCCTCATCACCTTCATCTAGTTCAGAAGACCCAGGAGAGAAAACTATATCATTTGAGCATGCTGGGGCTGACCAACAACTTTCCATCTGTTGTTGACTATGCGTTTCGGGAGATGTGGCTAGAGAACGGATGGAGAATTCGGATATATCACAGCCGGTAATGTTCTTTGAACGTTTACTTTTGTCTTTTGTTTCATCAGTGATTTGAAACTTAAAATTAAAAAAACTTTTGGTTTGTATAATTTAGCCTGTAGAATAATTTAACCTGTAGAACGCCTTTATGCAAATCTATCATTTCCGTAATCTCTTCATTGTCATTAATAACTTCTTTTACAATTTTCGAAAAAAGTTGCTTTGAATAAGCGCCATGAGCACCACGATAAGTTTGAAAGCCAGCTGACGCGGACTTTGACTTACGTAAAGGAAGAAGCGAAGTATGTTCTGCGAAACTAATTTGAAAAATAATCATTTATAATTTTATATAAATCGCAGATAAAAATTTGAAAATAAACCTACAATTCCTCATCGCTGTCCTCATCTACTTGATAACCATTTGCAAATTTTACTTTATTTTTATTTTCTTCAACAATGTTCAATTTCATTCTACCATCTGATTCCAAAAGCCTTTTATGTTGAAGTTGTAAACCCTTCAATTAGTTTAAGTAGGTTTACATAATATTTTACTAACCAAATTAGCATGTGCCGAAACACTTTGTGTTATTTTTTGCAAATTTCTCTCTTCAAAATAATCTTGATTGCTTAAAATCAAGCGTTGAATTTCATCATCTTCCTCATCATCTTTTTCTTCAAAATAGAAAGGTTGATGCATAGGGCAGAAATCTGAATTAATATTTGTGAATTTTTCGCCTAATTTGCATTTAATCAAGTTGTAGTTACATAAATGGTATTATTTCCAATTTAATAATAATCTTCTAGAATAATTTTTAATTAAAGCAAAAATAAAGACTGAAGAAAGTATGAATTAAATTTTGAAAGCATGCACGTAAATATATAGAATACCATTTTCTTTTTCAAAACCATAATATGGCTGGAAAAGCGTTTGGTCGAAACTGGTAAGGATGTCTTTTCGCTTGACGCTTGTCTCGTTAAATCTCTCATTGCAATATTTTCAGCCTTAGCTAGCATCTATTTTTGAATTTACCATAGTTATTTCATTTCTCTATCTCAATTATGGACCAAGTAGTAAAAATTTTACTACAGGTCTTTTATAATGACCAAACGGCATTTTTTCCTCTTCTGACCTAACTGAAAATTGGTAACGTGAAAAATTGTTAAAATTGTTTAAATGAAATCTTGAGATTTGGCATTTTGAAATATTTTCCCTAGTTTGCACTTTGACATTTACAAAAGGATATTTTGCGCGGGAGTAAAGTCTGCGCTTATTTTTGAAAGTGGCTTGGGTTTTTGTTTCTTCTCTTTCAAAAAATCGATTTACTTTATTTAGGAAGTTGCTTATGTTTTTGTTGACCACTTTTCCTTTCTTTTTTCTTTTAATCTAGTTTTAAGCTTTTAATTTAAAAATTTTAAGCAAGCCAACAAACAACAAAAGAAATGGAATGAAGAAGTTCACATTTTGATTCAACGACTTGTTCGTTCAGTTATTCGTCTCTTTGTTATGGTTATTTTGCTTTCGCCAAATGCTAATGGAACTTTACTTGGTTTAATTATTTTAAAATTTTTTCTTTTTTATTTTAAAAATTTTAAGCAACAATATTTGATGACATTAACAAAGCGATCACTGCAACTGATGCTCCAACATTAATTTATCCACTCAATTCTCAATCGAACGCTGCACAACCCGGCACATAAACTTCAGCTGTTGCGGCAATCCGATCTGGCGTCCTTTCATTAGTTCGTGCTAGCCTACCTGTTGCTCTTTCGCTTAATTCATCCATTGAGGAAAAGGATCAGAAGAAACATAAAATTATTGCCTTTGTAGCAAAATGCCTGCGAGTATTTCAGGTTATTTTAAGTTTCATCTTTTAATACGAGAATATATTTTAGGCACTAATTAGTTATTCGTTGCTTGAATTGATTGGAATTGCCGATACTTTAATTTCTCCAATTCGTCTGGGCATTGTCAAACTATAGGCCAGCATCATCTCTGATGAAGCTGCAATGAGACTGTTATCGGTGAAGCTAACAATGCACGCATTATACACTTGCGTCGAGGTGATAATAGTCAAGCAACGGATCTGGCAATGGAGCGTGCTAGTGATGACGATATGTCAAGTATAATTTTTATTTGCTTTTAATTTATATATTTCAATTTCTAGATGATGATGACGACGATGAAGAAGATTTAGATGCGCCAGCATTAACTTCTAGAACTAGAGAGAACAGCAATACTTACTTTAATGCTCGCGAAAGGACAATCTCTGAACAGAGCCGACTTCACCAAGAGACTGCTACGGGATTGAGGAGAGTTTGGATGAACACGAAGGGGTTTGCTTAGTTGCTGAGTCATTTTAATTGTTTTTCATTATTAGGAAGGTCCTTATGGAAGTGGTCATGACATTGATGATGATGAAGTTGAGTGAGCCATATTTTGATATTCACGACGATGACGACGACGATGATGATGGGGAAGGACATAGTGGTTCTGATGTAAATCCACTCGATGGTGGAGATTCGAACGATACTTCAACGGTGACAATTGTGACCCGGGAACAACATCATCGATGACAGCGGAAACAGCAAATAGTGGAACAGCAATTCAATTTCTTATTCCACATTGAGGTTGTTTTTATTCGGGAAATATTATCTTTAGCTTTTCAAAACATTTATAGCGATGCTGACAAACATCATTCGTTCACTTATACCTCAGCTGATGTCTTACCTCTCTGTTCGTCCTCATCTACTCAATTCTGAGGCGGAGCGTGTTGTACATATTATTCGTACTTCCTCCGCCTTATCGCACAAGATCTATGCATCGGGTTTCTTATAATAATCTTTATCTTTTATTTCTTTATGTTTTCAGTGTATTTTCAGTGTTTTGATTTTGCTCAGTTTTGATTTTGCACATAAGAGTCCCTGCCAACCTCCAATGTCTTATGGTGAATTACAAAATCGTTTTTTTGATGAAAGTCCGGCCCCGCTAATGTACTTGCCAAATATAAAAAGAATTTTTGGATTGTTGTGGACAGGTTTTTTAAGATATTTTTTTGGTTTCTTATTTGTTTTGTCTCAAGGACCTTTGTTTCTTCTGGACTGTTTCTCCAAATTTGCCATCAACTGAAGAAGGAGGTGTTATGAGGTGCAGCAAATAGTGGAGGTTCAGCTGGAGATGCTTCAGCACAACAGCTTCTCAAGCGTGGTTTTTGTCTTACGCAGTAGCTCAAACAGGTTTTTCCTTCTTAATTATTTTAAATAAAAAGGCAATATGGCTATTTAAAAGCAAGTTGATTTTGCTCAGTTTTGATTTTGCTGCTTCAACACAACAGCTTCTTAATAATGGTGTTCATCATACGGGTTTGCTCAAACAGGTTTTCAAGTTCTCTTTTTAATTAAAAAATAGAATTTTAAAGGAGCAATACGTATGTTTCAATGGCTATTGAAGAGCAAGTGATGTAATCTATGCTGGAACCAAAAGCTATCTCGACAAAAATGCCCATCGCAAATTATTCGTTATCCAACTAGTGGTCAACTTGTGGAGATGCAGCAACTAGTTGTTGGTTTTGGCCATGCGATAGAAGCAATGTTCACTCAATTGGACGCCATTCACTCTGCTGAATGGTGAGGCAGTTGAATCATC